>ML664173.1:1100389-1219715 GCA_007570785.1 Antilocapra americana | reverse complement strand
GAGCGGGCTGCGTGGGGGAGCGGGCAGCGTGGTAGAGCGGGCAGCGTGGGGGAGCGGGCTGCGTGGGGGAGCGGGCAGCGTGGGAGAGCGGGCAGCGTTGGGGAGTGGGCTGCGTGGGGGAGCGGGCAGCGTGGGAGAGCGGGCAGCATTGGGGAGTGGGCTGCGTGGGGGAGCGGGCTGCGTGGGGGAGTGGGCAGCGTGGGAACGCGGGCTGCGTGGGGGAGCGGGCTGCGTGGGAACGCGGGCTGCGTGGGAGAGCGGGCTGCGTGGGAACGCGAGCTGCCTGGGACAGCGGGCTGCGTGCGACCGCGGGCTGCGTGGGGGAGCGGGCTGCGTGGTGGAGCGGGCGGCGTGGGAACGCGGGCTGCGTGGGGGAGCGGGCAGCGTGCACAATGGGGAGCTCCGCGCAGGAGGCGGGGCAGGCGTGGACGCGGTGTGGGTCCGACTGTCGACTGTTGACTGTGGGGCAGGAGTGGCTGCACCAGAGCCGAGTCCGCGAGCACCTCCCCTGGCCAGGGAGGTAGGGGATTGGGAGCAAGCTTGAAGGCAGAGGAAACTGCTTGCTCATCTTTTCCCGGAGTTCTTCGCCCCGCCCCCCACCCCAATCCCCTAAGGAGAGTCAGATGGTGACTGCAGCCATGAAATTAAAAGACGCTTACTCCTTGGAAGAAAAGCTATGGCCAACCTAGACAACATATTAAAAAGCAGAGACATAGTTTGCCAACCAAGGTCTGTCTAGTCGAGGCTATGGTTTTTCCAGTAGTCATGTATGGATGTGAGAGTTGGACTATAAAGAAAGCTGAGTAATATTTGTAAAGTAATTAGCCTCCAATTAAAATAAATTAATTAATTAGAAAATTTAAAAAAATTAAGCTGAGCGCCGAAGAACTGATGCTTTTGAACTGTGGTGTTGGAGAAGACTCTTGAAAGTTCCTTGGACTGCAAGGAGATCCAACCAGTCCATCCTAAAAGAGATCAGTCCTGAGTGTTCACTGGAAGGACTGATGCTGAAGCTGAAATTCCAGTCCTTTGGCCACCTGATGCGTAGAACGGACTCATTGGAAAAGACCCTGATGCTGGGAAAGATTGAAGGCAGGAGGGGAAGGGGACGGCAGAGGATGAGATGTTGGATGGCATCACCGACTCATGGACATGAGTTTGGGTGGACTCCAGGAGTTGGTGATGGACAGGGAGGCCTGGCGTGCTGCAGTCCGTGGGGTCACAGAGAGTCGGACACGACTGAGAGACTGAACTGCACTGCAGTGATACTGATGCTGAAGGGAAGCCTGCCCTGACTCTTCTCTTTCCTTTACTAGAATCCCTTCCCTGCTTGGTCATCCTGGGTCCTCTGGAATTTTACACTAACGGCAGGGACCCTTTACATTCTCCGTGAGTTGCTCAGACTTGCTCTCGGGGGAATGGAAGGTAGCAACCAGCATCAATGCCTCTCACTCCTGGAGACGGGATGTGGGACAGAGGTGAACGCTGAGCTGAGAGGTACCACCTGGGAGGAAGGGCAGGCAACAGCCCATCCCATTGGCCCAGGCTCTGCGGAGAAACAAAGCCCGTGGGTTGTGCAGATACACAGGTTCTGTTCTAAGGGGTTGGCTCGTGCGAATGTGCGGCTGGCTAGTCCAGGTCTGCAGGGCAGGCCGGCACCTGGGCCCTGGGAAGGGCTGACAGTGCCCTCCGGTCCAAAGACAGGAGGGCAGAACGCTCTCCTCCTCCAGTCGGGCCTCAGAGAGGACGCGCTCTCGGCTCCGAGGGAGGGGCGGTGCTCCTCTGAGTGTCCAGCGCCCCCCCCCACTTCCCCTCCGCCCAAGGGGCAGCTGGTAGCTGCTTTCTGCACCCCTGCGATTCTCCTCCCTTCACGCAGTCAACATCTTTCCCCAGGTAACCATTCTCTGTTCAGTTTTCCCTGCTCCAATTGCCAGGATGGTTTCCATCTCCAAAAGAACCGTGAGGGAGAACCTTCCATCCTTCTCTTACCTAATTCAACTGAGGAAGGGAGAGAAGGGAGAGTTCTGTCCTCTAAAGGTGGAGGCTGCTGTCTGTAGTTTCCCTCTAAGCTTTTTCCTTCAGCAGGCACCCTCTTCTCTCAATGTACACTTGCGTCACTTGAGAACTGTGAAAAGTACACGACGCCCCATCCCTCTCTCCAGGGCTTCTGGCTCAGTGGGTCTGGGATGATGCTTGGTCCGGAGTATTATTTAGCAGCTTCCATGGTTGTTACAAGAGAAGCTTGCATGAAGTACTAAGTTTATGCTGTATAAATTGCTATATAAATTCTGTTTCTGTGTTTTTTATTTTCCCTGTGCTATATTTTGTAAGATTTGTTTTGAAATTTTTAGCATGGCTCAGGGGAGAGGTGGTTTTTTCCCCCAGCCAGCATCGAGAGAAGTACATGAGTAGGAGGGTCGGATGAGACAGTCGTCCTGCCCTCCTGAAGGGTGGCTGCAGAACGTGCTCTTCTTTGTTGGAACCACGTGTCAAACCATAATTTTCAAAAAATTAATAATTCTCAAATATACAGTGAGCAAAAATAGATTTTTTAATAGAAGATATCTTTAACTCAGTGAAGGAACAAAAAGAGAAAAAATGAGAGATGACAAATCGTTCAAAGGACAATCGGAGATGCATCATGCATATGTATGTACACTCACAGTGGAAGAAGGATGCTGGAATAAGACTGCAAAATCAGTTACAGGGCAGGTTAAGCTGGCGTCTATACAGAGCGCGCCACCAGACAACAGCAGAACACGTATTCTTCCCAAGTGCACACGGGCTAGTTTCCAGGATACACTGTATGTTAGGCCACAAAATAAGTCATAATAGAAAGTGGGAATCACACTGAGTGTCTTTTCCAATCACAACAGAATGAAACTAGAAATCAACACAGCAGAAGGAAACCTGGAAAATTCCAAAACGTGTAAATTAAATAACTCTTATACAACCAATAACTCAGAGACGAAATCACAAGGGAAATAAGCAAGTATCTTGAGACAGTGATGAAAGCGCAGCATACCGAAGCTCGTGGAATGCAGCAGATGCCGAGGCGAGAGGGAAGTTTAGAGCTATAAAAGATTACATTAAAGAGAAGCAAGATCTCAAATCCACAGCCTAATTTTGCACCTCAAGGAATTAGAAAATGAACAAAGTAAACCCAAAGTTAGCAGAGGAAGGAAATAACAGAGCTCAATAAAATAGTACAACAATAGGAAAAAAATGAGCAAAAATAAGAATGTGTTCTTCAAAAAAGATCAACAAAATTGACAAACATTCAGCTAGATTGACTAAGAAAAAATGAGCGAAGACTCAAACAACTAAAATTTTAAAATGAAACTGGGAACATTACTATTGATTTTACAGAAATAAGATTATAAGAGAATACTATGAGCACTTGTATGACAAATTGGATAACCCAGGTGAAATGCAGAACTGTCTAGAAACATGCAATTTACCAAGACTGAATCACAAAGAAATGGAAGGTCTGAATAGAGACTGAAGGCCTCATCAAAAACCTCCCAACAAAGAAAAGCCCTGGACCAGATGGCCCCCCAGTGGAATCTACTAAACGTTTTAAAATAATGCCAGTCCCTCTCAAGTTCTTCCCCAAAACTGAAGCAGAGGTAACACTTTTAACTCATTCTATGACGCTGCGTTACTCAGATACCAAAGCCTAAAAAAGAGCATGACGAGAGAACCATAGAATGACATCACTTATGAACATCAACGCGGAAGTCCTCAAAAAAAACCAAAACGAGCAAACTGAGTTCCACCGCATCTTGAAGGGGTTACGCACCATGGCCAAGCGGAATTCATTCCAGGAGTGCAAGGGTGATCGGACACGTGAAAAGCGACCAGGGAAACACACCACACCAGCAGAATGAAAGGGGGGAAAACACGATCCTCTGAACTGATGCAGAAACAGTATTGACAAAATGCAGCATCGTTTCATAAGAAAAGCATTCAACAAACTGGGAATATAAGGAAACTGCCCCCACATAACAAAGGCCAAATATGAAAACCCACAGCTCATATCATCCTCAGTAATGAATGACTAAACACGTCGACTCTGGAATCAAGAACAAGACAAGAATGCCCACTTCAGCCACTTCTGTTCAGCATGCTATTGGACGCTGTATCCAGAGCAATCAGACAAGACAAAGAATCTATGAGAGAAACATCTTGTTTAAAAAGGAGAAAAGGGGGGGGGGAAGGAAGGAAGAGAGGGAGGTCATTATTTCAATCTCAATACTTTTTGTTGCTTAATTTTACAAGGATCTTTTGACAACTACCTCTTTAAAAAAAAAGAAACATTTATTTGAAATGTAATGATTTCTTCCATTCTTTGTCAATTATTTTTCCTACAAAATTCAAGTAAAAATGTAATTAGTTTTCTAAATGTCATAGACAGATTTATCCCATTTTTCAATAGCTTTTATTTCTACAGCTATTTACCTATCTATTTATTTATCATATTCTGATGCCTAAAAAGATGTCTGAAATTTTGTTCAGACGTAAACCTGGAAACACACAGACTTCATATGCTAACAGTAAGTAGTTCTGTGTTTTACTATGGCTGACTATTGCTTCCCGGTAGCTATCTATTGTTTTTAAATATCCAATAACTAAAATAGAAAGCAAAATCAATTCAGTAACATGAAGTGGGAAAATTAGATTTCTATTTGAATACTGGCAAGTTTGTTAATTCTTCTGGCTTTCAGCTTCCCCTTCAGTGAAAGAGAATAATTATGCCAATCTTACAGCTAAGTTGTACAGCTTAAAAGATTTAATGTCTATAAGATGACCGGGAGCTCCTGACTCAGAGCAAGCTGGTAAAGGAGCCGACTCTGACTGTTCTTGACATGCTACATCTCCCTCTTCTGAGTCATCCTGACAGCTGCCTCTCTTTCAGCGGCCACTGTGCCTCCTGGGCCAGCCACTCCGCACTGCCTCTCCTAGCTACCACTCTGAAAAGAGACCTCTAAATGAGTTTTAAATTATTAAATATGAGTTACTAAAGCTGAAAGAGCATCTAAGGGGAATGACCAGCTTTACTGTAGCGTTTATGGCATTTTAGGGCCAAAGTTGGGCTCTGTTCATTCAATCATCCATTTATTTAGCAAACAAAGACTGAGCATCTACCACGATCAGGTGTTGCCCTGGGCACTAGAGGCAGAAAGGTGAATAAGGCCCAGCCCAGCCTGAGGGGCTCTGCAGACTTCAGACCTTAGTCCACAAGATAGAACCTGTCCCCTTGGTATTGACCGTTGGGTGATGTCCGTGTGTGAAGTCATCTCCTGTGTTGTTGAAAAAGGGTGCTTGCCACGAGTGCATTCTCTGTGCAGAGTTCAGCTAACCTTTACCCTGCTTCATTTTGAGGCTCGTCAGAGGATTGGCCTGTGATGCTTAAATGGCTGTTACGGTGGGTTATCCTGCCCCTGAAGAGCTGGATAAGGTCAGTTCGAAGCCCTCCCCTCCCTTCTCCCAAGATGGCTGTGAATTCTAGGGAGCCATTGGTGACCATCGCTGGCTCTGAGGTTCTTAGAGGTCTGGTTGTTTAAAATGCAGGGCCTTAGTCACCTTCCTGGCCGGGTGGGCCCTCGCAAGCACACAGGCACCACCTTCCGGATTCTGTGCCCCCTCCTTTGTGATGGTTAATTTGTTGTGGCAGCTTGGCTGGGCCACCAGACGCCTGGTCACCAGGCCTCTGAACTGTACCACCAGCTTTCCTGCGTGTCCAGCTTGCAGACGGGAGATCATGGGATCTCTCAGCCTCCATAGGCCCATGAACCAATTCCTCATAATAAATCTCTTTATATCTGTAGAGCTTCCCTGGTGGCTCTGTTAGGTAGTTAGATAGGAAACAGGAGTCCAAAATGGCGGTGGCTAGAAGACAAGGAAGGGAAAAGCCCACGAATATGGAATAAGGAAGGTCCGAGGACCTGAGTGAGAACTGCAGATAGAACAGCACTCCTGTCTAAGCTCAATTTGCATAGGACGGGCCCAGGGGGCAGAAATAAACATATAAAATAGGAGCCAAAGTGCTCTCTCTCTCTCTCTCCTGCGCCTCGAAGATGGACTCTCCCTTCCACTCCCACGCGCTGCGGTGTTCTCCTCTTCACGGCCTTTCATGCCCTCATGCCTCGAGGATGAATTCTCCGGCTATCATCTTCTAAATAAAATAGAGCTGTAACACTGAGCTGTAACGCTAATTTATTTAAGAGCTATAACACGGTCTGTCCAGACCTGAGACCTGTGCCCCCTGAGAGCTTCAATGTCTGTCACTCCAAATCTTTGTTGTGACAAGACAAGGACCAAGGAACATACCCTCGCGTGACATCTACACTCGCCTGACAGCTCAAATGGTAAAAAGAAAAAAATCTGCCTGCAACACAGGAGACCCAGGTTCGATCCCTGGTTCGGGAAGATTCCCTGGAGACAGGAATAGGTACCCACTCCAGTATTCTTGCCTGAAGAATCCTGAGGACAGAAGAGCCTGGTGGTCATGGTCCATGGGGACACTGAGCGCCCAGCACACACATCTCTATCTGTATCTCTGTACCTCATCCATCATCTGTCTCCTCCTGGTTCTGTGTATCTGGGGCACCCCAACTATGCCTCCCTGCATCATCTCACCCTCCTGTGGGTTATTCTGGAAACTACCAATTTTTCTCACCATGTATGAAGAATTACCGTATTTCCTTTTCTTCACTGTCCTCCTCTTTTGAATCATGCACCTTCAGTGTGAAAAGGGCCTGTCGGTGAATCTAATAAATATCTCCAATCAGCTTCACAAAGGAGAAGAATTATTTTGAATCGTTGCTGAGAAGGATGCCATGATCCAGTGCAGCCAGAGCTCTTTCTCTGCTATCTTCCTCTAACTTGTTGGGAGGCAGGAGTAACCAGCTACACTTGTCTATTTGGTTTTGATCCGCATCACTTCCTGTTTCATTTGTTTTTTACTTTCCTGTTTCATTCTACTTTTTTTCTCAGATCAGCAGTAGGTGTTGGAGGGTTGAACGCTGAGGTGGTTCGAAGCCCCATGTGTGAGGCGGTCAGCTTCTTCTTGTTGACCGTTCCCGAGGGTCTACTCTGCTGAGGGCATGGCACGATTGTTCTCCATCTCCGGAAATGGCCTCTTACTCGGAGGCTGTCAGAGAAACATGTGGGAAGCATTCCTCTGTCAGTGCCATGTTCAAGGCTTCCTTAAAGCGCCCTTGATTAGCGCCCTCGGTGTCATGCGTGCTCCTCACCGGACGGCCGTCACCAGCTCCTCAGTAAGTCCCTGAGCCTGCACCTTTTAAAATCAGATGCGCTGGTCTTAGCTTCAGCGTGTGGGATCCAGCTCCCCGACCAAGGATCAACCCACGCCCCTGCGCTGGGAGCTCAGAGTCTTACGTTGGGCCCCAGGGAAGCCCTGAGCCAACCTCTTAGTGAGCCTGCTGGCTCACTGCAGCGCAGCCGCGACCGTCACCTCTAGTCCAGATGCTTGCCAGCCCTCCGGGCACTGAGCTGTCTTCAGCTGCAGCCCCCGCGGAGGTGAAGAGACCGGCCCGGCCTGCAGACGTTACAGCCTCTCCGCCCTGGAGTCTCCGCGGTCTTCCTCAGCCTAGCCCCTGTGATCCCTTACTTCTCCAATTTTCTTAATTTCCTGGTCCTCACTTCAAAAGTCCTTTTCTGGTGCCTCCTGAGAGCTGACCTGAGTCACTGCTGTGCTTTGCTCAGTCTCTCAGTCGTGTCCGACTCTTGGTGACCCCGCAGACTGTAGCCCGCCAGGCCCCTCTGTCTGCGGCATTCTCCACGGGGACCTTCCTGACCCAGGGGTCGAACCCATGTCTCCTGGGTCTCCCGCATCAGTAGCTGGGCCCTTTCCCACGAGCGCCCCCTGGGAAGCCCAGCCTGAGCCGCCGGTCACTTCCGATTCTGTTCTCTGTGCTAGATGATGGGGACAGCCCAAGACTCTGAGAGGGAAGAGAGTTGCAATCCCCACCGAACTCTGCCGCCAGGAAAAGATGAGAGCAAGTCTTGGGCCAAACTCCACCCTACGTATAGACATGTCTTTCTTTTTTTGAAGACTTTAAAAAGTGATTTTATTTATTTACTTTTTGGATGTGATGTGTCTTCCTTGCTGCGGGGGCCCCTCTCTAGCTGCGGGGCTAGGGTCTCTCACTGCGGAGGCTTCTCTTGTTGTGGAGCCAAGCTCTCGACGCAGGGGGCTCAGGGCTTAGTTGCCCCTCGACCTGTGGGACCTTCCTGGACCAGGGATGGAACCCTTGTCCCCTACATCGGCGGGCGTGCTCTTTACTACAGAGCCACCAGGGAAGTGCCTTAAGAATTTTTTGAAGTGGACCAGTTTTTAAAGGCTTTATTGAATTTGTTACAAAATTGCTTCTGTTGTGGGTTTTTTGGCCATGAGGCATGCGGGGTCTCAGCCTCCACCCGGGGATTGAACTCACACCCCCTGCATTGAAAGCCCACGCCTCCACCACTAGACGGCCAGGGAAGTCTGCAGACAGGTCTGAAACGTCTGTCAGTGTGCTGGCCACAGACCAGCCCCTGCAGCTGTCCGGTGAGCCTGATGGAGGCCCAGCCCCGTCCTCGTGCATCCTCTGACCTCGCCCCACATAGAACATCCCGCAGGGCAGTCAGACCAGGTGCCAGCATCAGAGCCAGCTCTCGGCTCTGCGTTAGACGCGGGGAGCTTGGAGACTTGGCCGAGAGCTGGGCTCGTCATCACCCCTGCCCCCCACACACTTGGTTTATTCCACTGATGCCCTCTTCGAGGACCGCTTACACTTGCCGAGTTCTCACTGTGCTGAGCGCCTGTTGTTGTTCAGTCGCTCTGTCGTGTCTGACTCTCTGTGACCCTATGGACTGCAGCACTCCAGGCCTCCCTGTCCCTCACCATCTCCTGGAGTTTACCCAAACTCATGTCCATCGAGTCGGTGATGTTATCCAACCATCCACATCATCTGTCCTCCCCTTCTCCTCCTGTCTTCAGTCTTTCCCAGCATCAGGGTCTTTTCCAGTGAGTCAGCTCTTCGCGTCAGGTGGCCAAAGTACCATTTAGGTGTTGTTTTATGCAGTCCCCATAATAACCGTATGACCTAGGAAAAATTAGAATCCCTGTTTTACAATTAAGAGAGTGTAGCTCGGAGAAGTGACTTGTCCGAGGTTACAGGAGTTAATGGCACCCACAGTTAGAAGTGTAAAGAGGGAGGTCGGGCTGGTGCCAAAGCCTCTGCCCCCCGCGAGAGCCGGTCCTGGCTGCCTCCACGTTGCCAGGGCCAACGGGGGCTTCAGCTCAGACCCGGCACGGCCCGAGCCAGTCCCCTGGCGTATCTGGCTCTGCGGTCCACGGCCTCTCTGAAACCGCACCTTCGCTAGCCTGGCTGGCAGCTCTGCGCCTGCTTCTCTGAGGGCCCCTTCTCCAGGGCGCCTCTTCCGTGTCCGTCCTGTAAACACTCTCCAGGGTTTAAACTCTCCCACCCGCCCGGCTTTCGCTCCCGACCCAAGGAACACTGTTCAGCCCTCCGTTGATGTCATCCCCCTGTCCTGCTGGTGGCAGAGAAAAAAGCAAAGCAGGTTTCAGCCCGTGAAAGTGGTGTTTTCTTTGCAGACCTTTCTCTCCCTGTTATATCTGTCAAAACTTCAGTATGAGCAGTAGGGAAGGCTACGGCCACAGGATAATCCAAACCTGGGACACCTCCAGGGGTTGCCCGATTAGCGTAAGGAATGGCAGAGCATCCTTCGGTTGGTGGAATTACAGGTGAAGTTTTAGGACCCACCACATGATTAAGCAGGAACACTGGTGAGCTGTTCTGATGGGGAAACTTCTGGAAGTCTAGTCTGACCACAGTGCTTTCCTGTGAGCCATGTTGTCACTCAGAGCTTTCATGCGCGGGGTAGATGTGAGTCCCTGAGATGGAGAGAGACAACTTCTCTGAAATTCCAACCACTCATGAGGCTATCGGCTTCCCTGGTGGCTCAGGTGACCTGGGTTTGATCCCTGGGAGGGGAAGATGCCCTGGAGGAGGGCATGGAACCCGCTCCAGCACTCTTACTGGAGAATCCCGTGGACAGAGGAGCCTGCTGGGCTCCGGTCCACGGGTCGCCAAGAGGCGGACCTGGGCAGTGAGCTGATGAATGTCTGGCAGACTGGCATCGGAGCTGACCCGGTCGTCCTGCGCCACCTGGTGGTGGTCGTGCGGAAGTGGACGCGCAGCTCTGCCTCCAAACCCCGGCAGCTTCCCAGAGTGGTCCAAAGAAACACTCCAGTTACGAGGCGGGCTCTTCGTTCACGACGCGCCTTTTGGAAAGGACAGAATCTGAGGTTATAAAGAAATGTCCCGCTAATGGGTGTTTTTGACATTTTTAAAATGAATGTTATATTTTGCAGTAATCTTAGATTTACAGAGAAGTATCATGGTCATGTTTACTCCCGTGAGCCCAGTATCCAGCAGTGTGCCTGGCGCATGGTACGTGCTCCATGAACATACGTAAGACTGGTGGGTGGGCGGGCGCTTGGTTGGTTCAGGAACACCACCAAGCCCGTCCAGGGGCTTTGATAGGCGAGTTGACTTGATCACACTCAGAGCAGGACAGTGACACAGTGACTGTGGCTCAGCTCCACGTGCAGTTAAAGCCCCAGAGACACGTCTGGCCGAGGAGCAGGGAGGCGGCAGCTGCCCCTTGCGGGTGGGCGAGAGAAGCGGCGTGGGCAGAGTGCGCCCCAGCTCCTGCACACCGTGTGGGGTCTGCTGGACCTCCCCGGGATCCTTGCTGGCCCCCAGCCACGGGCCCTAGGGAGCCGGGAACCCTGCCCAGACAGTGCTCATGGGGTCACGACCGGGGCCCCAAGGTGGGGCGGCAGGGGGCTGGCAGCGGGGCCTCTCCAGCTGCTCAGACTCTGAGCAGCTGTTGCCACCATTTTCTAAGGATCAAGTCCTCCTGCTGCTGCGTCTCTTGGGCCAATCACACAGCTGCCAGTGCTTTGATCTCCCCACTCTGAAGCAGTGGGGAGAAGACCGACCTTCTAAATTGCTGTGAGCCTTAGACCCAACATAGAGGAGGCCCTGGACAGAGGGAGCAGCTGATGCTGTTACTCGCATACTTATTACAGAGGATGGGACGGCTGGATGGCATCACGGACTCAATGGACATGGGTCTGAGAAAACTCCGGGAGCTGGTGATGGACAGGAGGCCCGGCGCGCTGCGGTCCATGGGGTCACAAAGAGTCAGACACGAGCGACTGAACTGAACTGAACTGAGGTGGCTTGAAACAACAGAAATATATTCTCTCACAATTCTGAAGGCTAGAAGTCCTCTTTTTATAAATACACCAGTCCTACTGGAGTAAAGACCCACACTACCCCAGTGCTAATTCCAGTATTAATCCACACACCTTGACTAATTACATCTCCAAGTAACCAAATTAGGGCACATTCTGAGGGTCCCAGAAGGACATGTATTTGGGAGGAGGGACACTGTCCCACCCAGTACACCCTCTAGGCCTTATCTTTTCCTTTGCATCCATTAAGTGGTGCTGTTAGTAGGCTCCATGTTATAGGGTTGCCATGAGGATCGGTTAGGAGACGGCTGGAAGCTCTGCGCACAGAGTCTCCACCCTGAAAAGTGCTCATGGAATGGAAGCTGTCATCATCACTGTCAACATCAGCGGCCCCCTTCAAGGTTGAAGCTACAAGGTCTGGAGGCAGAATTGGCCGTCACCCTATGAACAGTGGAGCCAGAGCACAGTGCATACAGTAGACGCTCAGTAAATGCTGCACAACCACGACCTGAAGTCCAGTGCGCACGCACAGTTGTGGAGCCCCGGGACCACTCTGGGAGCGCAGGAGAGGACCCTGGCAGGCCTGGCTCGGGGCCTCTGTCAGGGCGTCCTCCGCCCTCAGCCAGGCTCGCTCCCAGCCCTCAGCTGTCTTCGTGCCTGCTTGTTTGCTTTCGGCCCACAGCTTGCAGGCTCTTAGTTCCCTGACAGGGGCCCACCCTGTGGCCCCGGCAGGGGAAGCATGAGTGCTAACCCTGGGCAGCCAGGGACGCGCCGTCAGCTGCCTTTAAAACCTGCTCTCACCACGCTCTGCCAGGTGGGCGGGCGGACACACGTGGTGGCGAGGTTCACCGCCAGGAGCACCGAGCTCCCTGAATTGGTCAGTCCCCTGCTGGCAGCTGGCTGGCAGCTGTGGGAACCCGGGGCGTACAGGCTGCATTTCCCCCGGGACTGTGCTCCTCACGAGGCTTCGCTGAGACAGAGAACGCCGAGTTTTGACATTTGGTGCACACGCTTGTTAACAAATCGCAGCTAATCTTCCCTCCACGGGGCCTTCCCTAGGGTGCAGCTGACTTCTCTCGGGAGTCGGGGAAGCCGGCTGACCGAGTGAATGGGCACGCACTGGGGGTGACTCCGCTGGCATGATGCGCGCAGAGCCGGGCCGACCGCGCTGGAGGCGGCGGGGCTGCCGTCTCAGGACCTGCCTCCATGGCCTCAGCCCGGCTTTCTGGGAAGACCCTTGCGCTCCCCCACCCCCCACACAGACAAGCCTGCGAGTCAGGTGCAGCTCCCAGGACACAGAAGCAAAGCAGCAACGACCCCGACTCTGGGGGCTTCCAGGGGCAGAAAGGGGATGAGACTGGCATCACCTCCTTAATTAAGTCAGTGAATGAAAAGGCCCTGAAAAGGGGGCAGGGGCACAACTTCTGGAGTGGGCTGGGGAGCAGGAGGGGATTAGGAGAAGCGTCATTGACAGACGGCACCTGAGTGGGTCTGGAAGGTTGCGTGGGCCTTCTCTGCTGGCTTAGATGGTTAAGGATCTACCTGCATGAAGGAGACGGGGGTTCGATCCCTGGGTCGGAAAGATCTCCTGGGGGAGGGCTCGGCAACCCACTGCAGGATTCCTGCCTGGAGAATCAATGGGCAGAGGAGCCTGGCGGGCCACAGTCCGTGGGGTGGCACAGAGTAGTGGTCGTCATGGGTGGCGGTCACGGCTACAGCCACCCTGCCGCGCATCGCGCTCCCAGGACTGGCTTATTCTGTAACCGGGGCTTTGTGTCTCTCGACCCCGTTCACCCATTCTCTCACACACTCACCCCTCCCTCTTGCAAGTGATCGGTCCTCTGTATGAATTCGGAATGGGAGGTGCTGTCAAGACTGCACATATAAGTGACATTGCACAGTGTTTGCCTTTCCCTGTCTGGCTTATTTCATTTAGCGTAATGTCGTCAATGCAGTTCAGTTCAGTCGCTCAGTCGTGTCGAACTCTTTGCGACCCATGGACTGCAGCACGCCAGGCTTCCTTGCCCTTCACCAACTCCCAGAGTTCACTCAAACTCAAGTCCATTGAGTCAGTGATGCTGTCCTACCATCTCATCCTCTGTCGTCCCCGTCTCCTCCCGCCCTCAATCTTTCCCAGCATCAGGGTCTTTTCCAATGAGTCAGCTCTTCACATCAGGTGGCCAAAGTATTGGAGCTTCAGCTTCAGCATCAGTCCTTCCAATGAACACCCAGGACTGATCTCCTTTAGGATGGTCTTGGATCTCCTTGCAGTCCAAGGGACCCTCAAGAGTCTTCTCCAACACCACAGTTCAAAAGCATCAATTCTTCAGTGCTCAGCTTTCTTTAGCATCCAACTCTCACATCCATGCATGACCACTGGAAAAACCATAGCCTTGACTAGACGGACCTTGGTTGGCAAAGTAATGTCTCTGCTTTATAATATGCTGTCTAGGTTGGTCATAACTTTCCTTCCAAGGAGCAAGTGTCTTTTAATTTCATGGCTGCAATCACCATCTGCAGTGATTTTGGAGCCCAGAAAAATAAAGTCAGCCACTGTTTCCACTGTTTCTCCATCTATCTGCCATGAAGTGATGGGACCGGATGCCGTGACGTTAGTTGACCCATTCATGTTGTCACAAATGGCAAGATTTTTTTTTCATGGCTGAAAAATACTCCGTTGTACACAGATGCCTCATCTTCTCTTCTGTTCATCCTTCAGTGGACCTCGATTGCGTCCATCTCTCTAGCCACTGGTATTCAGTACTTTGTTCTAACTGTGAGTCAGCATCTTCTTTGTTATATTCACTAGCTTACTTTTTTAGATTCCACATATAAAAGGTATCATATATTATTTGTCTTTCTCTGTCTGACTCATTCGCTTAGTATACCCATGTTGCCACAGATGCAATATGTCATTCTTTTTGTGATTGAGTATATATACACCACACCTTCTTTTTCCATTCGTTTGTTGACGGACGCTCAGGTTGCTTCCATGTCTTGGCTATTGTAAGTAGTGCTGCCATGAACATAGGCAAGCACTTCGCTTTTCAAGTTAGTGTTCTTGTTTTTTCCGGATATATACTGGAAGTGCTGAGTCATGTGGCAGTTCTGTTTTAGTTTTCTGAGGAGCCTCCACACTGTTTTCAACGGTGACTGCACCAAATTACATTCTCACCCACAGTGACGAAGGCCCCTTTTCTCTGTGCTCGGGGCACTCCTGAGTGGGGCGTTCCTACCCCTGTCCCCAGCTCAGGGGGAAAACCTGCAGTTTTCTTTGCCAGACGTGCTGGTTCAACAGGTCAGTGACAGAGCAGCTGTAAAGCTAACGCAGCGAGACTGGAGAGAGTCGTGGGAAGGCTGAACCGCAAACTCCTCGCCCCCTGGTGACTGCCCAACTGCACGTGGAGTGGGGGGCCCCAGACCTGGGGAGACCTTGGAACCCTGCCCTTAAGTGCTCGTATGCAGTCACTCAGTCCCTTTCTGTGGCTGCGCCGGGCCTTCGCTGTGGCAGTGGGGTCTTGAGTTGTGGTGGTGAACTCTTAGTTGCAGCGTGTGGGGTCTAGTTCCCCATCCAGGGATGGAACCCAGGCCCCCTGCATTGGGAGCATGGAGTCTTAGCTGCTGGACCACCAGGGAAGTCCCCAGTTCTGCACTGTTGAATGCATTTCCCAACCCCCTGAATGTTCATTGGAAGGACTGATGCTGAAGCTGAAACTCCAATACCTTGGCCACCTGATGCAAAGAGCTGACTCATTGGAAAAGACCCTGATGCTGGGAAGGATTGAGGGCAGGAGAAGAAGGGGATGACAGAGGATGAGATGGTTGGATGGCATCACTGACTCCATGGACATGAGTTTGCACAAACTCCGGGAGATGGTGAAGGACAGGGAGGCCTGGCGTGCTGCGGTTCATGGGTCGCAAAGAGTCGGACATGACCAAGCGACTGAACAACAACAGCAACGAACAACCCAATCCCAACACAGCTTGGACTGTGGAAGGTAGAAGCCTCACTGGCTTTAAGTGTTTGAACGAGACCTCTGCTGACCACTGAAAATATGCAGCTGCACGGGAGATCTCCCAGGGATCCAGGTTCTAAAAACAAAACCCCAAAATCTTGAGCAGACACATCAGCAGCCACATATCCTGCGATACGGATTTTGCAACTTGAGTTAATCACCTAAAAACAAACAGCAAAACACCAAAACCCTCAAAAGAACAAAACAGAACCCAAAATGTTGCAGTGATGTCACTGTTACCCACAGTGTCCAGTGTCAATAAAAAAATTTATTGGACTGCAAAGGAACAGGGCCGCGTGAGCTGAGCTCAGGAAAAGGTGGTCAGTTCTGAGTGGCAACATGGGGCTGAGCAGAACAAGGCTCCAGAGCACTCATGGTAACATATTGAAATAATAAAAGGAGAATGTGTTAATTATGAGTCAACAATATAGAATATTAACAGATAAATGCAAATTTAAAAAAAAGGAACTTCTAGGTCTTAGAACTCAGTGGGTTCCATGGGCAGAAGAAAGAATCAGTGTATTTAAAGAAAGATAAATAGAAATTAACCATCTAGACGACGGGGAAAAAAGGAAAGAAGGAGCCTGTGAGCTTTAGGACAATATCAAGTGTAACAACATGGAAGCAGTCATGGTACCAGAAAGAAAAGGAAAAACTGAGGCAGAAAACTTTTTTGAAAAATTGCTGCTGCCACCTTAAAGTTGGCGAAAAGGGTCAACTTACAGATCCAAGAAGTTTCATGAACTTCAGGTAAAATGAAAAGCATAGGGGTACTTTCCTGGTGGTTCAGCGATTAAGACTCCATGTTTCCACTGCAGAGGGCACTGGTTCAATCCCTGGTCAGGGAACTAAGGATACCACGTGCCACACAGCCCAGCCCCCAAAAAACTGTATATAAAAATAACCAGCATAAGAGAGACACTGGAGGGAGACAGGGCGGTCTGCACAGAGGTGCTGGCTGGAGCCCTGGGCTTGCCTGTGCAGAAAGCAGGCAGGGGGCCAGGGGGCCTCCCAGGAGCGGCTGTTACAGGGGCTCGAGCAGGGGTGGTCGGAGGGTCCGAGGCCCACGCAGACAGGGGCGCGAGGAGGAGACCGCTCTCGAGAGGGCCATGCTGTCGGTTGCACAGAGCCCCGTGGAATTAAAGACAAGGGACCGAGACCAGCGGGCACAGTGGGCACATCTCCAGGGCACTCCGCCAACACCCTCAGCCTCCTGCCGGGACGCCCGTCTGGTGCAGCCCTGCTCAAGGGCGATTTGCCAAACAACAAACGTTTAAAAACGCCAACACTGGTTCACTCTCTCTACTTCTAGGAACTTACCCTGCAGAGATTACTAGGTGTGTCGCACAGGCTTCTGCAGGCTCACGGCAGTGATCACGGCGACTGACTCGTGTTAGGTGATTACCAGGCACCGAGTGTTCTGCTTGTCTTGTCTTACTGACCTCATCCAGGCAATGCCATTCTTATGCCCATTTTACAGACGAGGAAGCTGAGGTGTAAAGAAGTTGAGTGACTTAACAAAAGCACATAGTACGTGGGAAAGCTCAGGTCTTTCTGACACACAGCTCCTGCTCTCAAATGTGAAATCAGCATAAATACTAGAAAATACTGGCTTGGCATAAATGGTGGTGTCTCCAACAATCAAATCTCTTTCCCTCAAGAATGTCAGCTCCATGATCATGGGATCTTCATCTGAAAGATCCTGAAAGCCTAAGACAGTGCATGATACACAGCAGATGGTCAATAAATGCATTTATTTCATATTTGTTCACAATATACAGTCACAAAATGAGTGAAGGAATAAGCCTATATAATGGAATATTTCTTTGTTTAGTTGCTAAGTCATGACCAGCTCTTTCCAACCCCGTGGACTGTAGCTTGCCAGGCTCCTCTTTTCATGGGATTTCCCAGGCAAGAATACTGGAGTGGGTTGCCATTTCCTTCACCAATAATGGAATATTAAAGGTCATTAAAAATTATTTTTTCAAAGAGTAATTAATGACATGAGGGAAGTATTTCTGATAAATGTGATAACATTTTTTAAGTGAAAAGGAGAAATATATAGTACAGTCCAAATTTTGCTTGATTTTTTATTATACATAGAGAAAAAACAACTTAAGGAAACACATCAAAATGTTAATGGGGTTACATATGCACGATAGAATATATATGCTTGATAGAACAGTGTGACTGGCTTGTATTTTCTCAGTCACACTTTCTTCTTTATTTTTTAATATCATGTAATGAATATGTCACTTCAGAGGTAGGGGAAAAAGTATGAGCAGGGTTAGAAGACTGAGGGCTTCCTGGTGACTCAGTGTAAAGAATCTGCCTGCCAGCGTAGGAGACCTGGGTTCAATCGCTGGGTTGGGAAGATCCCCTGGAGAAGGAAGTGGCAACCAATTCGTCTTCTTGCCTGGGAAATCCCACGGACAGAGGCGCCATGGGGTTGCAAAGGAGTTGGACACAACTTGTGACTAAACAGCTGAAACAGGGGAATGAAGGTCACGGAAGCCACACGGCAAAGTGAAGTTTCAGGAGCAATGAACCCACGGGCCTGAAACAGTGGTCCCAGCGGTCCTACTGCGAAAATGAGAGAAACCGGAAGCAGAAAGGGCAGCTGGGAGCTGAGACTTCTTCCAGGTGGTGAGAATCTCAAATGTGTCTGAAAGCAAGGGGGAAAGAAGCCCAAGAAGCCAAGTTTGAACCCCCTGGAAACAAGTAGGAGCGGCTTCAGGATAACGGTGTCTGTGTGGCCAGTCGGGGTAGAAGAGCGGAGCTGCCCCCGCAGAGCAGCTCCCCATCCTCAGTCAGCGAGCCAGAGAAGGGCCACCGCGTGCTGGGGCGGGGCGCAGAGGTTCGGGGTGCCGCGGTGAGCACAGAGGCGGCACCTGGAAGACAGCGTCTGAGAACTGTCGACATGGCATCATTGCTTCCTGCAATAATCACCCAACTCTGGTGGAATGCTCAGAGAAAAGAAGGGTGAGGAGACACAGCCGGGGTAGAGACCAGATCTGAGAAGCAGGCAGAAGATGCCCTGGGGTGGATGGTGTTACCAGAGAGGAAAAGATTTTCCTCTACCTGCTTCAGTTCAGTTTGTGGGCACAAGCGAATTAAACTGAAAAGAGACATGTTAACAGGAGCAAAGGGTTTATTCATATGCATATGGCAGCTTGGACTATAAAGAAAGCTGAGAAGAATTGATGCTTTTGAACTGTGGTGTTGGAGAAGACTCTTGAGAGTCCCTTGCACTGCAAGGAGATTCAATCAGTCCATCCTAAAGGAATTCAGTCCTGAATATTCACTGGAAGGGCTGATGCTGAAGCTGAAACTCCAATACTTTGGCCACCTGATGCGAAGAGCTGACTCATTGGAAAAGACCCTGATGCTGGGAAAGATTGAGGGCAGGAGGAGAAGGGGGCGACAGAGGATGAGATGGTTGGATGGCATCACTGACGGGATGGGCAGGAGTCTGAGACAGCTCCGGGAGATGGTGAAGGACAGAGCGAAGCCTGACGGGCGGCAGTCCATGGGGTGGCAGAGTCGGACACGACTTGGCGACCCCACAACGACAAGAAACGCGTTCGATGCTGGAATACGGTCGGCTGACAGCGCCGTCGTAGCCTCGGGTGCGGCACAGCAGCTCGGTCCACACGCACATGATCTAGTCTCTTTCTAACTGGAGGACGATCGCTTTACGTGCTGTGTTAGTTTCTGCTGTGCAACAGCACGAATCAGCCACCTGCATGCGTATACCCTCTCCCTCTTAGGCCTCCTCCCAGTTCGACTATCCCCCCTCTCTAGGTCTGGGGAGAAGCTTCCTTCCTAACTGTAATACATGGACTCTATCGAGTCTGTGTTCTAGGTCCTGGGATCTTTCCTTGCCCCTGTGAAGCTAGTTTCTGACCTTGGCTTAGGAAGCAGAAGCTCATTTCTCTCTGCATTGCACCAACAGATTATAAATTTTGTGAGCAACATGTGACCATCTGATATAGAACAGAACGAGGAAACCAGGAGAAACTTGTGTATTAAAAATACTACTGCTAATAATTGTAGCTGATGCTTAAAATTCTAGGCACTTTAGTACTGAAACAAGGACTCTGTGAAGGAATAATGCTTTTTAAAAAATTTTATGGGAGTTGATTTACAATGTTGTGTTAATTTCAGGTGTACCGCATGGTGATTCAGTTGTGTATATATATACAACATATATATATACACACACACATGTTCATTCTTTTATTAGATTCTTTCCCCATATATACAGCAGGTCTTTGTTGGTTATCTATTATATATACATGCACACACACACACACACACACACACACACACACACATTAATAACAGTGTGTGTATGTTAATTCCAAGCTCCTAGTTTATCAAGGGAGGAACTCTTTAGGCTCCTGTTTTGTAATTGCAAAACTGAGTTACAAAGGGACTTAAATAGCTCCCCAAGACCACACAGCTCCTCAGGGAGAAGGCCAGGAAGGAGACTGGAAGAAGAGTGTGGCAGCCCACACTCAACCTTGAGCTGATTGCCTATTCAACTGTTCTTCTTTTTTAAATAAAAAGATTTGGTATATTGCAGAGAGATATTCTAAACTGTTAGTTTCTTCCTATACATTGACGGTTGTCAGCTGAATGAATACGGGAGTCCGTGATGGGGAGAAAAGAGAGGACCAGATTTGCTCTATGTTAAGAAGTACTTCTTAGTGAATATCCTCCAGAATAACTTAAGTTGACACTATTAGCCCATGTTCTTCAAATGTGATGCCATCTCAGGAACACGACACTTCTTCAGATCACACACAGATTGCCTAGACATTCTGTACCACTCTGGAACCGCTTTCAGCAGTCATGAGGGAGGGCTGCCTTGCCCCTAACCTATCGCATCATTTCATACATGAAGTAGATGCCAGATTTGTTGGTGGAGCCTGACCATATCGCTTTCCATTACAGTGTTTTAGTGGTGATTGAAATGGAAAGAGTAATTTCCTGTTGTGTGTTAGATAAATATTTTTAGTGTTTCAAAATTGGGCAGGAGGTTGCGGGGCAGATCAGACAAATCCATCTCTCCAGTTCAGTGTTTTGAACACCTGCTATGGAAGTTTCTGGAGACTAAAAGGCTGCCTGCCATCTTTATTTTCTTTTTTAAAGGCTGTTTTGAATGTTACAACATTGCTTCTGTTTTATGTTTTTGATCTTTTTGGCCGGGTGGCATGTGGGATCTGATGCTGAAGCTGAAACTTCAATACTGTGGCCACCTCATGCGAAGAGCTGACTCACTGGAAAAGACCCTGATGATGGGGAAAGACAGAAAGCAGGAGGAGAAGGGGACGACAGAGGATGACACGGCTGGATGGCATCACCGAGGAGATGGACGTGAGTTTGAGTAAACTCTGGGAGTTGGTGATGGACAGGGAGGCCTGGCGTGCTGCAGTCCGTGGGGTCGCAAAGAGTCAGACACGACCGAGCGACTGAACTGAACTGACTGTGGGATCTTATCTCCCCGGCACTGAAAGGGAGTCTTAGCCCCCTGGACAGCCAGGGAAGTCCCAGCTTGGTTTCTTTCTGATGTCCTGATGGATGTAATAAGTGAAGATACAAACCCGGTGCAAGATGAGGACTTCTAAGGCAACATTCGGCATTTTGAGCAGATGTCGTAAGTCATCAGGCAAAAGAACGAACCACCAGATTTAGGTGCTTCCTGAGACAACCTCTCAGATGAGCAGATTAATTCCAGACACCAGATCAGACCCGAAATGCTGGTGCGAAAGTACGCCAACCTCGTGGTTCCCAAGGCTACTCCGGCTCCTGGAGAGGTTACGGCAAGGTCTCGGCTTGATTTTGGCCCATTTAAAACTGTTTCTATCTTCACACTTGTCTTTGAAAGTCGAGGGCACTGTCTTCACTTGTTGACGGTAACCTAACAGCTGCGACTTAAACATGTTTTCAAGTCAAAGTTCAAGAAGGCCCGCGCTCCGCCCGCGGGTTGAGCGTCCCCGCTGCCCGCTCGTACAGGCCCGCAGGGCGCCGCCGGGCCTCGCGAGATTTGGCCGCGTCGGCTTCCGGCCGCCCCCGGCGGCTTCCGGCCGTGACGCAGCGCCCCGGCGGCGCACTTCCGGCGGCGGCTGGAGCGGCCCGAGCAAGATGGTGAGTGACTCAGGGCTTCGGCCGGCGGTGCGGCGGGTGCAGGCGGCCGCTGCCGGAGGCGCCGGGTCCGCCGCCGCCCCGGGGTCCGCGCGGCGGCGCCCGGGGGCGTGTCGAGGGCCGCGCCGGCCGGCCGGCCTTTCCCCCGGGCCGGCGGGCGGCTGAGGGGGCCGGCCTGCCCCTCTCGGCCGCGGGCTGCGCGTCGGCGCGAGGAGCTCCGGCCGGAGCCGGCTCGAGTGGCCGGGCGCCCCGGGCGCTCCTGACGCGGCGCGCGCTCGCTCAGCTCGCGTCGGTCTCTTCGTTCCCGGGCTGGGGCCGCCGTTCGGCGGCGGGGCGGTCCAGCCTCTGCTCGGGCGCCGCGGTGCCGGGGACGGCACGGCCGACCCGGTCTTCGCCTCTTGGAGCTTGCGTTCTCTAGAAGGCAGGCTAAAGAGAGAGAGGGGCAGGATACGGCGGCGGGGCGGGACGGGGGCGGACGCGCGGCCGTCGCTCACGGCTGGTCTGGGAGGGCGGGAGGGGCGGTTGACCCGGGGTCGGCGAGCCGCGGTGAGGAGGGGGACCCGAGTCCGCTGAGGGGGCAGCCTGGGCAGACGGGCGAGGAAGACCGTTCCGGGTAGGCTGGAAGCGCGGAGGCCTGAGGCGGGCCTGCGTTTGCTCTGGTGAGCAGCGAGTCCCACCGCCGACTCAAGCAGGTCCTGGAAGGGCTTTTTGGTGGCAGCATTCTAGGCCTGACAAGCAAATGGCAAGTACTTTTCCAACATTTGCTCGTTATTCTCCTAAACGGTCCCTGGGGGTGATTATTATCATCCTCAGTTTACCAAGGAAGAACCTTTGACAGGGCCTACAGGTGTGCTGTGATGTACCAGTGACCCAAGCAGTGGAGAAGCGCAGATGCCGGTGGCCGGGAGTGCGCTGTCTCTCCGACCAGCTTTGTGGCAGCTGTCAAGTCACTTACCCTCCCTGAGCCTCCGTTTCCTTATCTGTACACTAGGGGTGATGATAGTGGCGACTTCATAGGATCTGTTTGTTTAGCACTCCGCTTAGTATTTAATATAATACGTATAGTTACTGGAGACTTAAGACTGGGAAACATCACGTAAATGCCCCAGACATGGAGAAGTTTGGGACTGACTGGGGGAAATGTCCTCCACTGGGGCCAGACCTGGATGGTAATGGGAAGGGTAGACAAACCTGGGAAAGGTTAACTGAAGCCAATTTGGCAAGGGCCAGGCATGCCAAGCCAGAGAGTTTGGACATTACGCCATAAATGCTAGGGAGCAAATGAAGGTTTTTGAGGCTATTTAAAGGGTCATTTCTTTGTTGTAGAAGGTAATATCCGAATAGGTGAGGGAAGAGACTAGACCTGGAAACCTCAGTTGGGAGACAAGCGGTCCAATAAGATACGGCGGCCTGGACACAACCAGAGTGGATCCCATCTCAGAGCCCAGACTTCCTAGCCAGCCTGAGGGGGTCTTGACCCTAACGCTTGTTATTCAGCAATAACAGTGTGTTGGCAAGGAGGTACTGGGAGTCATGCAGATTCGAAGAGGTTTTACATCTGTTACTCACTTTCAGCAACATAGAGGAGCTAATATCATCCCTGCTTTCCAGTTAGGACACCGAGGCTCAGAGAGGTGACTTAACCTCCCTGAGGTCACACAGACTATTCAGAATGAAGTCGGAATTCAAACTTGGATGCATTTATTTCCATAGCCCATGTTCTTAGGCTCATTGCAATTCCTCATCTAGAAAGTAGTTATAATGAACCCTACCTTGAAGAATTGTCTGATGTAAATACGATAGTGAAGAAAAATGTCTTGTCTGGACTTAGGCGCATAATAAACACTCCACAAACAGTAGCTGCCCCAGGCAACAGCATGTTTCCTTAGTGCTATAAAGAATAAGAATTGTTAAAGGCCTGTAACTTGGACAGCTTATTGCAGTAAAACTGTGTTTCCAAAAATTTCTCAGAGCCCTTAATTACCTTCTTCAGAAGAAAGTGCAAAGTTTTAAGAATCTTGCAAGTGGGGAAATAGATTCGACGTTAAGTCAGTTGTTTTGTCTTGATAGTGAAGCTGGTGATTTAATTTATAGGTTCCTATGTGGAAGTGATTGGAGGGGGCTGAGAGGGCCTGCTAATCAAGTAAATGCTCTGAGTTTATTTAAAATGCTCTTGTTTCTGAAACCTTGCTCTATGTAAAATATTGTCCTGTAACTGAAGGGTCTGTTTTAAAATCAGAAATCCTCCTGAACTAATTATTAATACACTAAATTCTTGATAGCTTAAGGTGATTCAACTTTTTAAAGTGGGAAGAAGGCCCTGCCTGAGTGCCTCAGACTTGAGGGATGGGTGGTATTTAAGCTGCCATTGAAAGGAAAGTCTCCTGGGTCTTGGTGTGTCCTTAGTAAGGAGTAAGTGATCGACAAGTGATTGTTGGATAGGTTAAATGATTTGGCTCTCATCATGGCCCAATTTCATACTCTTGGTGGCCTCAGCTAGGTAGTCTTATGTTAGAAAATGTCCAGCTTCCCCTCAAGAAGGGACGGTTAGGGTCTTAGTCTCCTGACACACTGTGTGTGCATGCTTGCGAAGTCACTTCAGTGTGTCCAGCTCTTTACGACCCTGTGGACTGTAGGCTGCCAGATTCCTCTGTCCATTGGATTTTCCAGGCATTCTCCATGGAGTGGGTTGCCATGCCCTCCTCCACCCGACCCAGGGATCGAACCCACCTCCTGCATTGGCAGGCAGGCACTTTTACCACTAGCTCCATCTGGGAAGCCCTTATAACATATTACATCTTTTTCTTAATGGAGTTGTCTTTGATTTAAGATGCAGTCTGTGGAAGGTGCAGCACTGATCTATGAACAGCTTTTTGGGAAAAAGAAATTTTGCCGCGTTAAATTTACACAGTGACTGCAAGGTGTGTCTTGAGTTCAGAGATGTTAGAACGAGGGGGAGGTGTTGGTGTCTTAGAATCACAGGAGAATAAGGGTTTTTTGAAGTGATGGTATTCCAAATTTATGTTGTTGTTGCTTAGTCCTAAGTTGTGTCTGACTCTTCAAGACCCTATGGACTGTAGCCCACCAGGATCTTCTGTTGGGATTTCCCAGGCACGAATACCGGAGCGGGTTGTTACTTCCTTCTCCAGGGGGATCTTCCCAACCTAGGAATCAAACATGCGTCTCCTACCCTACAGGTGGATACTTTACCTCTGAGCCACCAGAGAAACCCCCTGGTTTTATACCTCTGCTTAAATTTTTTTTTCAGGGTCAAAGTCAGAGTGGTGGTCACGGTCCTGGAGGTGGCAAGAAGGATGACAAGGTAAATAAATATGAAACCAGATGTCTGGGATGTGAGTAAATTGTGGAAAATGTCAGATCTCAGCTGAGAAGTTCTTTGGGGAGTCAAATACCCTTTTAATGTTTTACAGAAGATTATTGACCATTGGGTAGGTATTAATGAATTAATAATTTTTAGAGGT
This sequence comes from Antilocapra americana, assembly GCA_007570785.1. Taxonomy (NCBI): domain Eukaryota; kingdom Metazoa; phylum Chordata; class Mammalia; order Artiodactyla; family Antilocapridae; genus Antilocapra; species Antilocapra americana. Next base: position 1,194,771 of record ML664173.1, on the reverse strand, counting down.
GTAAAGGTAATAACATTACAGAAGTGTTAGTCTGATTTTCGTGTTTAATGTCCTTAGGTGTGAAGAGTTTTATCAAATTATTTAACTCCAACTTCTGGCATGTAACTAAATTCTGACCTCTATTCCTTATTGAATGGTCCGTTCAGTTCAGTTCAGTTGCTCAGTTGTGTCCGACGCTTTGCGACCCCATGAACCACAGCACACCAGGCCTCCCTGTCCATCACCAACTCCCGGAGCTTACTCAAACTTGTGTCCATTGAGTTGGTGATACCATCCAACCATCTCATCCTCTGTCATCCCCTTCTCCTCCTGCCTTCAGTCTTTCCCAGCATCAGGGTCTTTCCCAATGAGTCAGCTCTTCACATCAGGTGGCCAAAGTATTGGAGTTTCAGCTTCAGCATTAGTCCTTGCAGTGAACACTTGGGACTGATTTCCTTTAGGATGGACTGGTTGGATCTCCTTGCAGTCCGAGGGACTCTCAAGAGTCTTCTCCAACACCACAGTTCAAAAGCAATTCTTCAGCGCTCAGCTTTCTTTATAGTCCAACTCTCACATCCATACATGACTACTGGAAAAACCATAGCCTTGACTAGACGGACCTTTGTCAGCAGAATACTGTCACTACTGAATGATCTATCAGTGTGTATTATATATTAAAAAAAGCTAATTATGTTCACACATAAAAATTGAAAGAATGAAAAACAGATCTTTTTATTTTTTTTAAGGACAGTTTTTAATAACATCCTAAAAGATAGGGAAAATTATATCACCTGGAAATAGATGACGGTCCTGCAGAAATATGTTTCTGTTTTAATATGATCTCTGTGATTTTTTTCTCCTTTGCTGTTCTGAAAACCCAAGGACAAGAAAAAGAAATATGAACCTCCTGTACCAACTCGAGTTGGGAAAAAGAAGAAGAAGACAAAGGGACCAGATGCTGCCAGCAAACTGCCCCTGGGTACTGATAGGTCCCGGTCCCTGGGGAGTCCGTTGGTGTGTGTGCAGCTTAGAGGGCTGAGTGTGGACAGACAGGAGGTGGGGCCTGGTTGGAGCCCCAGGCCTGTGACTTTGTGTGACAGTCTCTAGGTTGGATACAGAGGACACAACTGTGTCTCACTTGAAGAAAAGCCATTAATTTCCTTTAAATAACCAGCTTCTCTAGGGTATTAGAGTACAAGTTTAGGGTAGAAAACTCAGGTTGAGCTTGATTACCTTAGAGATGCACTTATTTCATGAAAAAATGGAATGCCATGGTATTGGAACTCACAGCATGAATTTATGCCTGAACATAAAGTTTTTCATGTCTTCCTGCTAAATGAGAAGTAAGACTCGAAACAGGTGGCAGACCCAACCCACCTCTCTGCCGTCAGTGTCTCTCGCTCCCTTGCGTGTGGTTCACACACTCTGCCTCCCATGTCAGGGCTTCTGCTTCCCTCTGCTTAACATGTCCTTCTCCAGTCCTTCCCTGGTCGCCTGCGTCTCGCCCCTGCAGACCTCAGCTCAGATACCTCCACCACCCTCAGGTACCACCTAGACGAGTCTCTTCCGGCTTAGGTCCAGTAAACTGATTTAATTAAAACACTGCTCAGTTAATAATTGAGTTATACAGTTAAAAATGTGCCATTAACCAACCTACTGTAGTGAATCAGTATGGTATTGATAAGGAAAAGGTCATCAGAGCAGCAGAAGAGCATGTAAAGTTCAAAACCAGAGTCAAGTTACAGACAGTTAGTGTGTGGTAAGGTGGCATTTCTGTCTGTTCATCCCTCTCCGCTCTGCCTTAGGCACCTGCTTACTTGGGGTCACTAAACTGCATTTCTCAGAGTCTATCCAACTAAAGTAAAATAAGCTTATTTTTAAGTGTTAACTTTCCCTCCTCCAAGGGTGAACTGAATTAATTGGAAACTTCCTGCTCCAAGTATAATAGGACTATTTTTTTAAATTACAGTGACACCTCACACCCAGTGCCGGTTAAAGTTACTGAAGCTAGAGAGAATTAAAGACTACCTTCTCATGGAGGAAGAATTCATTAGGAATCAGGAGCAAATGAAGCCTTTAGAAGAAAAGCAAGAGGTAAGTTGAGGAATTATAACTCGTTTCTTTTACAAATTGAATTCTGTTTAGAACTTAGAACTAAACAGTTGAACCTTTCAGGCTTTAAGGACAGTATTTAGTCACCTTTTAAAAGGACCAGCTGCTTTTAAATCAAGTGAACTGTCAGCATCATCTGCTTTAGGTCTAAGCTGCTTTTTCTTCTTGGCCTGCTCTCACATAGGAGGAAAGATCAAAGGTGGACGACCTGAGGGGGACCCCGATGTCGGTGGGCACCCTGGAGGAGATCATCGACGACAACCACGCCATCGTGTCCACGTCTGTGGGCTCGGAGCACTACGTCAGCATCCTCTCCTTCGTCGACAAGGACCTGCTGGAGCCCGGCTGCTCAGTCCTGCTCAACCACAAGGTAGGCTGCTGCTCTCAGAAAGCCCCTCGGAGCGCTGTCTCCTCCATCTCTCTGTCCACTCGTCCTGTGGAGGCCGACCCCCGAGCACTCCTGAGGGCAGAGCGGGTTCTGTGATTGTCACCTCCTTGTGAACAGAGGGGTGAGCCTTGGGTTTGATGTTAAAACTCATCTCCTGTTAGGTGCATGCGGTGATCGGGGTGCTGATGGATGACACGGACCCCTTGGTCACAGTGATGAAGGTGGAAAAGGCGCCCCAGGAGACCTATGCTGACATTGGGGGGCTGGACAACCAAATCCAGGAAATTAAGGTACGTCTCGGGACCTGCTCTTGGGTTTTCAGCCCTCTGCTTGCTTTCTGCTGTCTCATTTAGGGTACGTGGAGTCATTCTGCCTGTTTCCTCTTTTAACTCTATTCTGGGCTGTGTTTGGTCTTTGTGGATGTGCCAGGGCCACCAGGGCTGCTCCGGGGCGCTGCGTGGGCCTCTCACTGCTGGCTTCTCTCGGTGCCCGGGCCACGCGGGCTTCAGTCGCTGTGACCCGCGGGCTCGGTTGGCTCTGAGCACATGGACTCTTACTGGAGCAGGGATCGAACTTGTGCCCCCTGCATTGGCAGGCAGATTCTTAACCACTGGGCCACCAGGGAGGTCCTGTTTCTTTATTGATCAGACCAGTAACTGACTCAGAGCTTGCCAGAGGCGGTATTTTGTGTTGTTAATACTGAGCTAGGTAATAGAAGTAAGAAGAAATTGTATGATAGTTCTTACAGAAGCTGTAGCTTAATACATTTTATATGTAACATGGAGTAATTATCTGTGTATGTTTTCAATTTTTGATTTTGGCTGTGGCTGCACAGAAGCCACCTAGTGACGTCTGGGGTAGGGTGGGGGCACGCACACAGCGCTGGGTCTAGAACACAGTCCCGGCTCCTGCCACAGTCCTGGGGTGGGGCACACGGGGCAGCCCTCTGCAGCTTTTCATCTACAGGAAGGTCATTCAGGGCCCTCACAGAGCCCCCCGGTGACTCAGACAGCTGGGAGGTAGCCGGCATGTCTTGAGGCGGGACAACAAAAGAAAACCTTGCCAGCTCCTGCTTGCGGTCTCACTGAAACGGGTGAATTTAAGCTTTAAATTCCTTTTGCTCAGGAGGGCAAATGTTACTGTTCAGTGTTGATCAAGGCTGACTTTTTTGGGAAATTGGGTGCTGTTAGGAAGATGGGCGGGTGCTGGGAGCTCCCGAAGGACCGAGGTCCTCTGCAATATGTCCTTGCTGCCAGTGGAAGTCACGTCATTATTCTAACAGGAATAATGGAAATTTTTAGCTTGCTTTTGTTGCAAGTGAGGCATACTCATGATGCCAGTTAATGAACAGGGTACATTTCCGTAGGAAAGCCTTTCATTTTTACCAAGCATTTGTTCTGTTTAGGAATCTGTGGAGCTTCCCCTCACTCATCCTGAATATTACGAAGAGATGGGGATCAAGCCTCCCAAGGGGGTCATCCTCTACGGTCCGCCCGGCACAGGTGTGTGCACGCTGCGTTGGTCGCTTTCCAGGCGCCGAGCTCGTTCCTTGACCCGTAGTGTTAGCTGGTTATTGTCGCTTAGCCGTTGAGTGAGGAGGCCTCTATTCCCCAGTTTAAAAACGTGCTCTAAGTGACACAGTGGGCGCTGTGAACAAGCAGCCCTCTGGGGACACTTGTCGCAGGGAAGTACGTCACGCTGTCCAGTAGGTGTGCTAGGAGACTGAGCTGTCTCGGGCTGCCGATTGCAGGCCTCCGAGTTAGTGTGTTCCCACTCATAGCAGTCAGAGAGTACGCCAGGAAACACCCCCCAAAATCACCTGCTCACTGTGGGTGTGTGTCCAGTTCCCCAGCACTCCTGTGGTATACTCAGATGTGCTAGACGTGTGTGTGGCAAAACAGGACTTTTCAATATTAAGAGTAGTGTGAGTCTGTTGAAAATAGTTGGTAAGAAAAAATAGAAACAGGCTGCTCAGCTATGTGTATTGGAATCCCCTTGGGAGCTTCCGAAGCCGCATGCCTGCTCCCTTCCCTGGAGACTGGTGCGTGCGTCCTGAGCGGGGCCAGGCCTCAGCACCGTGGGGCGGGACCCCGCCGCGAGGGCTGCCCTGTGCCCCTCAGACCCGTGCGCCCTCATGGGCCGCTGGCGAATGAATGAGTATACTGTTGAGGAATAAATGGATGAATATAAAAATGCACATACATCTCTGGGTCATGAGGCAGCAGGTTGACCGGGGTCAGGTGAGTAGTCCGGGGCTTAGTCCGTTCACTGCTCTGTAAATTCCAGAGGAAGGGAGGTCATCTGATGGTGTGAGCTGAGCTGTGTTCCCAGCAAGATCTGTATCGAGGACCGCCCCCGGGCAGGGACAGGCGGTGCTGTGCCGAGGCAGGGAGCTGCTGCAGCCTGTCGTTTTATAGCCCAGGAGAGGAGGTTTCGAGAGAGGCCAGGACACTTGGGGTCCCCTGCTCCCTGAACATCCCAGCAGCCGCGCCTGGCCGTGGTTGGAGGCTCTCCTCCACTTGGAGGTCCTTTTGGTTTTCTGTCTGCCGCCCTCAGCTGACGCCTCAGGGAGCAGTCTAGCCTTTTCATAGTGTTTGAACCTGCCGCTGGCTGCCCGACCCAGGAGCTCACCGTCCCCCTTGTTGCGGAGCTTCGATCCCTGCCCTCCTTCCCACTGGCACAGAATCCGGTGTCACTTGGTGTCCCCTGCCAGCCGCCTCCTTCCCCCTGCAGGCCCGAGGGCGGTCCTCTCCCACTCTGGCCACCCCAGGGCCGTGGTGTCGAGCTCTTGAGTTCTCAGGGTGTGCACTCTTGCTGACTCTTGTTCTCGACTTGAAAGAGAAGTGTCAGGGCTGCCCTGAGATCAGTGAGGGATGTCCCACGCGGGCACAGCACCAACAGGGGAGTCTCTTGAGCTTCCAGCGGCTCTCGGCTGCGGGCTTCGTCAGGAGCTGGTCCTGGCTAGGCGCCGGAGCCCTGGGGATGCCCTCAGCTCACCCTGGTGCGCTGCAGACCTGCTCAAGACTGAACACTCGCTGTCCTTTGGTTAAACCTAGTTGCCCCGGGGCTTTTTTCATCACTCATAGTTCTGTAGGAGTTAAGTTTGGTTCTCTAACCCTGGTTGAATGGGGTCAGGTGAATATTATATGCAACTTTGAGTAACTTGTAATAAAAATATTTTATGACATTATCATGATGGATTTAGACAGTTAAAAATAATAAAGATATGTATTTTAGGTTTTTTTTAATTTCCTTGTCTGCTTTGAGAACACGCTTTTCATAGCGCGATCCACCGACCCTTACTGTCTTTAAGGTGGTGATGAGAGTTCTACAGTTGACACAGCACGTAAGGGTTTTCCCTTTTTCTTTTTCAATCTAAAATAGGTAAAACCTTATTAGCCAAAGCAGTAGCAAACCAGACCTCGGCCACTTTCCTGCGAGTGGTTGGCTCCGAACTCATCCAGAAGTACCTGGGCGATGGCCCCAAGCTTGTCCGGGAGCTGTTCCGAGTCGCTGAAGAGCACGCGCCCTCTATCGTCTTCATTGATGAGATCGACGCGATAGGGACCAAGAGGTAGACTTTGTCTCCCCTCATCTGTGTCACTACGGGGTGGACGCCTGGCAGATCTGCTCCGAGAGCGAGGACCGTGGGCAGGCCCCGGAGGGGCTGCATGGTGGTTTGCTGCGGCCCCCGCGCCGCTCCCCACGATGCCTTGGGCTCTGCCATCCCGTGTACCAGGCAGCAACTCCCCGTCAGTGGGTTTGGTGTGTCCGCACCGGCACGGAGCCTGGCACCTCCCGGACGCTGGAGACGGCGGTGAAGATGAGTCTCTGCCCTTGAGGAGCTCACACGCGGAGACTGAATAAAAATGATACAATCTCAGGCATGAAAACCGCCGCAAAGAAGACACACCGCTGCGTGCAGCGTGGGCTCGGGCGGGCGTGACACGCAGGCCGGGCAGCTGGGTCTCAAGTGCCTTGCCAGCCGGGCCGTGGGCTCCTCACGTCTCTGTGGCTTCTTTTCCCAGGTACGACTCCAACTCGGGTGGGGAGAGGGAGATCCAGCGAACGATGCTGGAGCTGCTGAACCAGCTGGACGGGTTCGACTCGAGGGGGGACGTGAAGGTCATCATGGCCACGAACCGGATCGAGACCCTGGACCCGGCGCTCATCAGGCCAGGTCACGCCGCGCGGGGCGCGTGCTTCTAGAGGGCGCTTTGCGGAGGCTAGGTTAACAGGTGACAGGTACAAAGGCACGTACTGCCGTGAAACTCGGAAGTCACCCAAACTGTGTCCCCGTGAGAGAACGTTGAGTGGGATTGTGATGTACTCTGTGTAGCCTGACCTTTCTTAGCCTCGAGACGCTTTTTAAGATTTGGCATAGGACACTTTGTGACCGAGGTGACTCGTGAGGAGTCGGAGGCCTCTCAGGCAGGGCCGGGGTGCCAGGGCTGTGACTGAAGACCTCGTGTGCCCACAGGCCGCATCGACAGGAAGATCGAGTTCCCCCTGCCAGACGAAAAGACCAAGAAGCGCATCTTCCAGATCCACACGAGCAGGATGACGCTGGCCGACGACGTCGCCCTGGATGACTTGATCATGGCTAAAGACGACCTCTCTGGCGCCGACATCAAGGTGAGGGGCTGGGCGTGGCCCACTCCCTGCGGGGGCCCTGGGTGGACACTCTGGCTGGGCGGGCGTGCGCAGGCCTGGCCCCGCTGCCTGCCCTGCCTGCCCTGCTCTCAGCCGGGGGTAAGGTGAGATTATTTTAAAATCTACTTTTTATTTAGAAAAAAATTTTCAAGTCTTCAGAAAAGTTGCAGCAATGGTAAACACCATGTACTCATCACCTCTTCTTACCAAACGTTACTCTTCTACTTGTTTGCTGTGTGCAGAAAGTTTTCCAGATCACCCGAAGTAAATGTCCTAAAGGCCATAACCCAATAAAAATCTTCAATGCCAGGATCGCGTTTTTATCACAGCAGGTTGCTTGGGTTGTTTTACTTTTGGCAAGTAATTACTGAGAAAGTGAATATATTTGAATATGTACTGTCTGAAACTTGTAAGTATTGAACCAGAATATATGTTCTGTTAAGACTGTAGGTAGATGAAACGGATGTCACTGTATGTGGCCTCTGAGTTTCTGGATATCATTTTATCTATTTCTTAGGAGGATTATTCCCTTTAATGAAAGCAGAGCTTTGAGGATTTACTGACCTGCCAGGCTACATAGCTAGTTAGAATCTAAGACAGGCTTCTTCCTTAATGAAATACTCCTAGTTTAAGCCACCTCAGGTCCTTTGAGAAAATAATTAGACTGCCTGAAACATTTAAATATCTATAATCTTTCTCAAATGGTTTGAAAAAATTTGTATTTGGCCTGGATGCCAACACCCGATTTCAAAATAGTGCTCTCTGAATTGTTAGGATCAGAAGTATTTCACTCTCTGAACACGCTGCTTATACCCTGTTCTTTCAAACAGGCAATCTGTACAGAAGCCGGTCTGATGGCCTTGAGAGAGCGCAGAATGAAAGTAACAAATGAAGACTTCAAGAAGTCTAAAGAAAATGTCCTTTATAAAAAACAGGAAGGCACCCCAGAGGGGCTCTATCTTTAGTGGACCACAGTTGCCTTCCAGGAAAGGCGGGGAGGGTCCTGCCCCAGAGGGGTGCGGTTGGGAGCCTGCCTTGGTGCCCGTGTGCCCGCGGTTTGCAGGGCATTGCGTGTCCCTCCCGAGCACCGCATGTAGGGTCCTGTGGGCTCCCCTTGTCCCAATAAAGCGTGCTTTCTCTAACACGGAGTCCTGTCCACACGCTGGGTGCTCGGCTGGGTGCTCGGCAACGGGTGGGTGGACCCAGGTGTGGGGAAGCTGCTGGGTGACTGGGGGCGCTGCAGACTGAGTCCCTGCTGTCCCCAGGCACAGCCTGGGAGCCGGCGGCCACTCTCAACAGCAGCCACCGGCTCACAAGCACATGGCCGGCCACCGTCGCTGTGGGGGCAGCACAGGACCCTGGCCAGGGCTGCCTCTGGAGGGTCTGGTGCTGCTGAGCCAGAGGGTTCCCCTGGACTCTCAAAGGCGCTGCCCTGAGGAGGTCAGCACCTCGTTCCTCTCACGAGTGTTCAGACCCTCTCACGAGTGTTCAGAAGCACCAGCACCTCCCCAGCCCCATCACCCTCTGCTCCGCACTCTGCTCAGTTCAGCCGGAGCCCCCAGGGGGGCGGACCGAGTGGAGACCCCGAGACCCGCCCCACCATGCCCCTTCCCGGCCAGTGTCCGGCGATGCTGGCCCAGGTTCCACAACACCCACTTTGCTGGATGAGGGGGCCAAGGAAATTTGCTTTCAGCAGTTCTAGAGAGCATGATCTAAGAAACGCAACGCAGGGAGAAGTCCAATTTTTGAGAACAGCAGGACCTCAGAGAAGACAAAGCGCTGCCGCTCTGATGGCTGCTGATCACTGCTCCTGGGAACGGGAATGAGTGTGGCTGGAAGCAGTCACTCAGCGGCCCAGACGCACTGTGGCCCGGGCCTGCTCCCCTGTTCATTCCCCTAACACGGGGTCCTCCTGGAGCCCGACCGGACTCGGCAGGGCCGGGTGGGCCCAGGGTCTCCCCTGCGCACGAGCTCCAGGCGACGCTGGCTGCCATTCTGAGATTGAGGCGTCTGAGTGGAGCTCGGAAGAGTGAGGACACGCGTGATGCAGTGAGGGCGCCAAGCTCTCCATGACTCCCGCTGCTCTGAGGAAACGCCAGCCGCAGGGAGGAGGGCTTGGCGAGTAACCAGACCTTCTGACTGCAAGACCCAGGAGACCTGAGGATGCCCACAGAGACCCTTCACGCGGACTGGGCAGGGGAGAGGAGCAGAGGACCTACACGAGCGCCGACGGGTGGCGGGGTTCCTGCCTGTGCCTGTGCACACGTGTTCACGGGTCACGTGCAAAGCAACGGCCTTTGTCGTCTGCGCGTGCAAAACTGCAAGAGGCGAGGCTGACGGCCGACGCTGCCAGAGGGCCCTGCAGAGGCGTCTAGTCCTCCAGCAGCAGCTCCAGCTCCTCCAGCGGCAGGCGCACACGCAGCTCCTTCTCCGTCATCAGGTCCACCACCTCCTGCATCTCGTCGGGGAAGTGCTCCACGGCGTCCAGGTACAGCACCTGGGCAGGGGCGACGCCGGTCAGCGGGCGGCCCCCCTCCCGCCCTAACTCGGAGCACCGCAGCGGGCTCTTCAAGATGTGGGGCAGTGCTTCCGCCCACCGTCCACTCTGAGCGTCCCCTGACGGCAGGGACTGGATGAGGCCTGGCAGGAAGGCCCCTGAGAATCCAGAGACCACGGCCGGCAGAGCTTACCTTTGCCCAAGGACAGCTCTGCAGTGCTTTGTAGAACACACCTTTGCTTCTTTCTTTATTTCCTAAGGAAACCTGAAGCAAGGGGGGAAAAAATACAAAACTGAGGAAATGAGACAGAATCTAAGGCCATTGGCTAGAGACTGGCACGGGCACTGGTACAGGGGCTGCGGGGCCTCTGCTGTGCCCGGCCGGCCTTCAAACACTTGTGACGTGTCTTCACCACCTTTCCTGCGGGCTGTCACACCTGGTCTTACTCAGCATGCCGAGAATGAGGGTGACGACAGAGAAAAGGCTCGCTTTAACACTAGCTGTTTTCTGAAAACCATCTTATAGAGGTAAGATGACCAGGATTAACTGAATCAATAACCTTATCAAGAGTAAATTTTGATCAGGAATTTCAGTTTGAGAGGGCGCAAATATTCAGCACGTTTCTACTCTAAGCACATTTTTATACAATGCGTGTGTGCCAAGTCGCTTCAGTCGTGTCTGACTCTGTGACCCCCTGGACTGCGGCCCACCAGGCTCCTCTGTCCACGGGATTCTCCAGGCAGGAACACGAGAGGGCTTCCATGCTCTCCTCCAGGGCATCTCCCGACCCAGGGATCGAACCACGCCTCGCGTCTCCTGCACTGGTGGGCAGGTTCAAACCACTGGTACCCTGGGGAGCCTTCATACAGCACCAAGGTATGAAGTCTCGGTCTCAACTCACAGGCACTCTTCCCACAGCCCCGAGGAAGGAAGGCGGAGCCGCAGGCAGCCTCCCCTCCACCCCCTCCCGCCAGCCTCTCCAAGTCCCCGGAAGGGACCAGCCCCTCCTCTGGGAGTCACAGCCCCCTGGCAGCTCCGGGGCGGACCCCCACAGCTGTGAGTGGGCTGAACTTGCGGAGCTGAAGTTTGCTCCGAAGCCTCCTGCCCATGCCTGCCAGAGATCCCATTCCCACTGCAGCGTGTGCCAGCTGCTGCCCCCCGGGGTGGGGAGCAGGCAGGGCTGCAACCGACCCCTGGAAGCGTGGCTGATGGCTTCGGGAGCCCCCTGCACGGCTCAAGGCCTCTGTCCAGCAAGGATGGCCCTGCCCCCCGTGTAGATCGTCCAGGTGGACACCCCGTCGGGGAGACCATCCCCTTGGGCTGTACCAGCACCCCTGCTCAGCTCCAGGCAGGGCTCACCCCTCACCCCGGGACTCCTGTTCCCTCCCGGCGTGAGTCCAGGCCGTTCCGAGGCTGGACTTGGAAGGGACACCAGAGAGGCGGGTGTGAGCTGCCAGCCCGCACAGGCCAGAGCCCTGCGGTGTCCTCGGCCACAGCAGTAACCACACTGAAGGCTTGGTTCTTGAAACAAGAGATACTGCGTTAGTGGGCCTTCTCTACCACTGCATCTGTGAGACACTCAGGTAACCCTGGAATCCAGCAAACCAGACACGCTGGCCAAGCCTCACACACAACTGCCCTCTGCTGGGTCCTTCATCTGCTGGCCCCTGGACAGGCCTTTGCTGAATCAGGTGTCACAGGGTAAACGCCAGGTGAGGCAGGGCTGGTGACTGTTCCTCCTCCAGGGAGCCAGAGCCACAGCCTCCCCAGGGCCCCAGGCTCCTGCCGGCCAGGCCCTCCCAGCCGACACCTCACACTGTGGCTGTAATTTGATTTTTTTTCCACTGTTTTTGTCAAAGTGTTAGGAGCCCACCCAGAGGCCTCAGGAACTGGTAGAGGAAATCACTGATCTGATGCTAATCTTTCCAAAAAGAAGACATTCCTACTGGCTTAATCTTTTTTTCCAAGTCAACAAGAATTTTTCTGTCTACAGTCCAACTAGATCGTGGCAGCACCTCAGTAAAAATACTGCAAGCCTGCAACGTCACCCTGTCTGTCTCAACCTGGAAAAGACCGGAAGACATTAAACTGGCGAATCTGCATGCTCTCCCTCTTCCTAAGTGGAAAGGTCTTTCAGCAGCTCAGACTCAGCAGGGCATCGGTGCTGGAACCGGGGGAACATCGAACACGCTTCTTCGGCTGAGGCGCTGGTGACAGGGGTGGACCCCGATGGACCCCTGGTCAACGGGTGGGCCGCGTCCCGGCCGCACGTGGGCATGGACACCACACGGGCATCTGGACTTCTGAGGCTCCCATTCCACACGAGTGAAGACATGAAATCTATGCTTTTGAGCGTGAAGAATGAACACTAAAACCACAGAAGCTTTGGCGGTAATTCATCCTGGTGCCGCCTGGTGCCCATTTGTGCTGGGTGCGTGCCTACGAGCTGCTGTCTTGAGACAGGTTACCCAGGCCGTTCAGAGCTCGGGGGAGGCGCTCCCAGATACGTTCCGGACTCTAAGAAGCTTGAGGAGGCCCAGACTTCTAACCCCAAACTTCCCCTAGCCTCTACCTTCCTCTCTCTGTCTCTTTACCCGACTCTGTCAAATGTCATTGGGAAATGTTCAAATACTTTGATCTACTTCTGAGAAATTATCCTATGGAAATACCCAGGAATAGACATATTTATTATAAAGAGGATCGTCAATGGAGGTCACTTTGATATGACTTAACAGCCTTGAGCACTGTCTAGACACTCAGGTGGCCTGGAAGACTGTTTCTAAAAAGCCACGAAACCTGGCAGTAGATGTATTCTAATACAGGGAGTCCAGCCCAATGTCAGGCCTTTAACCAAAGACAGAGCCAGCTCAGACCCCGGGAAGCCTGCAGAACACACTGACAAAATTAAACGGCTGTGGTGCTTCTAAGTAAAAACAAAACTGCTTTGGAAATGCCTATTTTTAAAAACCAGAGTCCAGACTGAATCTTACCTTTTAGTAACAAAACAGAATCAGGACCTGGAAATTCTTAGAAGCAGAATAGCAACAAACTTAGATTTCTTTTGAATAAAAAGCTTTTAGACCAATTTCCAAGTTGTTGCCTCAATAAAGTCAACTCAGAGAAACACTTCGTCCTGGCCCTCCCGGGTCACTCTACCAGGGCCCCCTCCTGGGTCCTGAGTGCCCCCTCGGTCACTGCACCAGGGCCCCCTCCCGGGTCCCAGCGCCCCTGCCCTGTTCTTACGGAAGAGGAAACAGAGCTCTGCCCAGGAACGAACGCCGGCGCCGTCTTACCAGGAAGCTCAGGTACATCCTCCACAGTAGGGGGCAGTGCCTGCCATGGTCGCTCCGCGTGGCGCTCTCAAACAGGGCCCTGATCCGGTGCGTCAGGCCGGTCTCGGGAAGGGTGGCGTGGACCTCTCTACCGTCCACCCTGCAGGACAGAGGCTCACGTGACTCCAGGACAACCGCTCGTGCTGACGCCGCTGCAGGGTCAGCGACGGGGGTCGGAGCATGCTGCGAGCAGTGCTGCCCGGGTCTGGAGGCGGGGGCGCAGGGCGCACCCACGACGCGGCTCCTCCAGGGCCGGCCAAGCGCAGCGCCCAGGGCTCTGGGGTCTCCACCCCGCGGAGTCCACCCTGAGGACACAGACGCCTTTCCTCAGGAAAACCTACCCCTTCATCAGCAGAAGGCACATTAATAAAATTCTAACGGAAGGAGTGAGAAACAAGGAAACTGAAATACTACTGAGGTAATCCTGAACACCACCTTTCTCAGGTCAGAGTAAAACCACAAAGAAGGTTCTAGAAGGAACAATGATGCCTCAGCTAGCACATGTCCAAGCCTACTGCTGACCCTTCAGACGTAAACCACTGTCACCTAAAGAGAGACGTGTGAAGCATGACCTTGTTCTCACCAGTAACACAGGCTCGGGATTGTTCTGGACTCTCTGCGCTCAGCACTCCCTCTTCCCAGCAACCCTCTGAGGTCGGCTCTTTAACTGTTCCCATTTTACAGAAAGGGAACCGCCCTGCCCAAGACCACACGGCCGCTGAGTGGAAGTGCTGGGCTCCAGGCCCGAGTGCCTGCCCATACTGGCTCTAAAGGTCTCAGACCTCGCAGGCAGGCGGCGGGCACTCGGGCGCCATCAGCAAAGCCCGGGACGCCCGGGAGCCAGGCCTGGGAGACCCCCAGCAGCCCTGACAAAGGGGCTGCTCGCTGCCCTCACTCTTTTCAACACACTTTCCTGCCGCTCCTGGGAGGTCTTTTTCCTTTTTCAAGCTGTTTCCCTGTAACCCAGAGAAGCCACCGCTCGCCACCCACCCGGGCAGGCGGTCCAGGCCCAGGGCCGCGTGCGCGTCTGCCTGCAGCCCATGTGTAGAGGTCTGTGGACCCGAGGCGCTCCATAGTTACCTCTGCACAGTGTCCACCAGCCTCTTCCTCATCCTCTCCGCTTCAATCGCAAAGAGCCACGGCTCCAGGGCTTTGGCGGACCTGGTGACGGTGTGGAAGAACCTTCTGGTCCTGCTAGCGCTGTGGGACTTGCTCTGAATCTGTACATACGCCCTCCAGAGAAGCTGGTTGCCCGGGTACAACTGTAAAGCCTCCGAGAGCGCCTGGCGCAGGGGGGCCAGCGGGTGGGCGGCGACCCTGCCGTGGAACCGCAGCAGGCCGGTGTGCATCAGGGTGACGGCCTCCAGGGCGCCGCCCAGGCCTGGGGGGCCCACGCCGCCCTCCAGGCCAGCACCCTCCGTGGAGATGGAGCCCCTGAGCCCCGCAAACACCTGCTCGTAGACGCGCCTCGCGGCGTCGACGCCCATGGTCAGGTATTGGAAGAGCATGAAGCACTTGGCCAGGCTGGCCAGGCGGCCGAAGCGGTCGGGGGGGCCCGGGTCGGGGCCACGGCGCTCCCCCAGGCAGTCCCGCAGTGCGAGTTCGTAGGCCTTCCGGGCCTTCAGAACCCGAACGGCCGAGACCGGCCCCGCGTAGGGCCCGGAGGCGCTGCGCTCGCTCAGCGCGGCCAGCGCGTGCACAGCCCGGGCGGCCCCGGCCCCGGCCCCAGGCGGCGACAGCTCAGCCTCCAGCGCGGCGTAGAGCAGGCCGAGCTGGCAGAGCTCGGGGTCCTCCAGGCCCCGGCTCCCCGCGGCGCCCAGGGCCGCATCCAGGACCCTCCTGGCGGCCTCGGTGTCGCCGAGCAGCCACTCCAGGTGCGCATACTGCTCCCAGAGGTGGAAGCTGTTGCGGTTGTCCGGCTCCTTAAGGAGGGTCTTGGCCAGCTTTCTGCAGTTCTTCCCTTGCGACTTTAATCTCTTCATGTTTTTAGTGTGCAGACACCAAATGACCTAAAGGTACAGGAGAAGTATGATCTCAAATGCTCCGTGAGGTTGTAGACACCCCTTTGTACTGGCAAGCCCCCTGGTGGCTCCAACGGTAAAGAATCCGCCGGCAATGTGGGAGACCAGGGTTCGGCCCCTGGGTCAGGAAGATCCCCTGGAGAAGGGGACGACAACTCGCTCAGTGTTCTCGCCTGGAGAATGCCATGGATGGCAGAGCCTGGTGGGCTTCAGTCCGTGGGGTCACAGAGAGTCAGACACGACTCAGCGCCTACGCTTTCTTCCTTTCTTTGTACTGTCAGCTGAGGGAGCCACACGAGGCGTCTACCCTGCCTGCCTCCGTCACATACCTGGCAAACACACAGGCTCCCTGAGAAACAGATCAGGGTTCTACCCAGGCCACAGGAGCCCCGAAACGAACACGCCCAGGTTGCCATCGGACACTCCTGTGAACAGGCTTAGGCACTCCAGACGTTCTTCAAGGCTAGGTGACCAACAAACGTTGTTGCTTCGTCGCTCAGTCGTGTCCAACTCTGGGACCCCATGGACTGTAGCCCGCCAGGCTCCTCTGTCCCTAGGATTTCCCAGGCAAGAATGCTGGAGTGGGCTGCCATTTCCTCCTCCAGGGGACTCTTCCTGACCCAGGGATCAAACCTGCGTCTCCTGCGTTGGCATGTAGATTCCTTACCGCCGAGCCACCAGGGACGCCCCGTCAGATCTCACCAGACGCTATTTCAGGAACAGCCTGGGGTGTGCCATTTGCAACTGAAGGATCAGAACTTTGGATGTTAAAGTTTAATTCTAGCTGGTGGCCAGCAGAGGGCAGAGAGTCAACCCTGGACAAATTTCTAGCGGATAATAGACACTAAAAAGCAGAGTAAGTAGCTTATTTTATCTATTTAAAAAAGTCCTTAAATCCTCTAGCCCAGCTTAAGCTCAAGCGTGGTCCTTAACACTCCCTGCTCACACAGTCACAGACCTCTGGGAGGAGTCAACACAGCAAACAGTCCTGTCACTGATGAGCTGGACTCAGTCTACCCCCTGCTTCCCTGCAGCCCCTCAGAGCGGACAGCCACACGCGCGGAGCCCTTGGGTCCCTGAAGGAGGAGGTGCTGTGGCCCGGCGCCCTGCAGTCACTGAGAGCCCGGCCACCCCACCGACACAGCGACAGGGCCGAGACCCCACCCGGGGGCAGGGGGCCGGCCGTTACCTTGGTGATCTCGTACCGTAGCCAGGAGACGCAGAGCCGAGACCTGGTCCTGCCTGCAAACAGAGGCAGCACCAGGTGGAAGACGCTGCGGATAAACTCCTCGCCCTCTCGGGTGGGACCCTGGGGCCGGCTCCCCGGAGGGTCCATGCGGCCCACACAGCCGACGCCGGAAGAAGAGAGGTCGAGGAAACTCAAGGGCTTTTCATCGTAAAGCTCACTGTCGAAGATGCTGTTCTCGTCCATGGCCAGATAGAGGCAGGAGGCGGGAGGGCTGAAGCCGGAAGGCACCCCCAGGAACTGCAGAAAGGCCGCAATCAGCTCAAACTGGAGCTCCGGGCTGGAAAGGCGGATCAGAGACTGCCCGAGATCGTCGAACAACACCTGCGAGGGAGACGGGTCGAGTGACCGGATGCAGCGGGCGGGCCTTCACGAGGCTCCCCCGTTCTCCTTAGCCTGCCTTTGTCTGTGGCGGTGCGGGGTCCTTGCTGCCACGGGGGCTCCCGTCGAGCTGCGGTGCCAGCCCCCTCACCGCAGCTCCCCGGGGCACACGGGCTTCACCGCCCCTCGGCGTGCAGGAAGGACCAGGGACCGAGCCGTGCGCCCTGCTCGGCACGTGGACTTTACGCTGAGCCTCCAGGGAAGCCCCCCAGCCATGTGTTACATGGGTGTGCGCCAGCATCCCTCAGACACACGGGAGCGAGGTTTCCTGTAAGATGAGGCAAGCTGAAGGCGGAGGGTGGGCACCGGGGCAGCGTCGCACACCTCTTGGGCACCCTCCGCGAGGGCGGGCACCACAGCGGGGACTTTCAAAGTCGCCTAGTGGATTCACAGGAAATCCAGAATTGCATTCGCTTCTGAGAACACACGTTGCTGCCTTTATAGGGACTTGCCTAAGTTATAATTGGGAAAAATTTTTATTTCAAGACAAGTACGTTACTATTTTGTGGTTTCTTTGTACCAAATTGCTTCAGGAAATGAAAAATATGCTCCAAAATATGTAAACAGCAGCAAAGCAAAAAGGACACTGCAGGAGCAATGGGCTGTGCTGGGAGCAGTTATAAGGGCCTCATACTAACCGTGTTCACCGCTGACTTCACGTAACCGCTTTAAACCGTGCGGCCACGGGGACAACACTCCCGCCCTGCCTGCCTGCCTGGTCTCTGAGGCCTCAAAAAACTGGCCTATCTGGGACTCGACCCATCAGAACCACCAATCAGTCAGAAAGCCTTTCTCCCCAGGTTTTCACTAAAGCTAAGAAACTGCTCACAGCAGTACATGGCTCCAGGAACGAGCTTCCGGGAAACCATCAAATTGCAGAGCCTCGAGAACTAACTTCTGGAGGTCAGCCATGACCTCCGTAAAACCCTCAAACGCCAAAGACAAACCCCACCCCCCTCCTGAAACCTTCAGCTCCGCAAGGCGGGGACCTCGCGTGCAGACTCGGTTCCCTGGCAGCCGGCGCCTCCCTCCTGCCCGGAGAACACCTGTCTCCTTCTCCCCTATCCTGGTTTCTTAACTCCAGTCTGGATACCCCATTCGCCGCTCCTGGACACCCGGGTCCTCCAGGGCCTCAGTCACGCTGACCCCTCTGCTGCAGCAAGCTCCCGGGTCAAGCAGGTGCTTGCTCGACACCCAGCACCACTGACGGGGCCTCGCCACAGGGCAACCTCTGTCCAGACGCTGGGGACGCAGGTGCAACAGGAAACGTCCCCGCCCTCGAGGCTCTGCTTTGTCAGAGCCCGGAGCCTCGCTGCTGTGACTCCTCTCGGCCTGTGACTGTCACAGGCCAGGCGCACCGTGGACCCAGACCCTAACCTGCATGTGGGCTTCTCACTAAGCACGTCCCCAGGACCACATGACCCACGGCTGGTTGAGTCTGAGGCCACGGAACCTTGGAGGCAAAGGGCCGACTACAAAGTTCTACTCAGATTTTCAACTGCTGGGGACTGATGACCCTAACCCCCTCATTGTTTGGGGTAGACTGTAGTTGGTATTTTGTCAAAGTGGCTAAATTCCAGGTATTAAAGTGGAATTTCTTCCTTTATTTTAATGTAAAACTTCTTGGGCTCCAAAATCACTGTAGACGGTGACTGCAGCCATGAAATTCAAAGATGCTTGCTTCTTGGAAGAAAAGCTATGACAAACCTAGACAGTGCATTAAAAAGCAGAGACATTACTTTGCTGACAAAGGTCCATCTAGTTAAAGCTATGGTTTTTCCAGTGGTCATGTATGGATGTGAGAGCTGGACCATAAAGAAGATCCATACTCTAGCCACCTGATGTGAAGAGCCAACTCACTGGAAAAGCCCCTGATGCTGGGAAAGATTGAGGGCAGGAGGAGAAGGGGACGGCAGAGGGTGAGATGGCTGGATGGCATCACCAGCTCAATGGACATGCGTTTGAGTAAGCTCCGGGAGACCGTGGAGGACAGAGGAGCCTGGCAGGCTGCAGCCCGTGGGTCACAGCGAGCTGGACATGACTGAGCGACTGAACAGCAACAGGAGCCTGCAGAGCAGCCAGCCGGACGCAGGGACACCAGGCCGGGAGGGAGGGAGCCTGCACACCCGGCAAGCCCAGCGCTCGGCCAATGGCAAGCCCAGCGCTCAGCCAATGGCAAGCCCAGCGCTCGGTCAGCGCTAGTCCTCACCAGGAGGTGGGCCCGGACACCCCGGTCCCCAAGGCCTGCACCTCCTGCCCCCATCTCCTGAGTCACACGCACACACGCGTTTTCAGGGATCACGAGAGGGGAGGTGGACACAGAGGAAGAATCTAGGGCAGTGCCTCCGTGGTTTCCAGCCTCGAGCCCTCAAGGCTTCATGCGGAAAACTAACTGGATAACCTGGAAGACAGTCTCTGGAGGGCTGACCGCCAGACCCAACCACCTCCTCAGGCACCAGGACCATCAGGGCGAGCGCCTCGAGGCTCCTCTATCAGCAGCAGCCAGTGCAGCGCTGCCCATTTTCCCGGGAGAGCGGGAGTGGGTCAGCCTCTCCAGAGGCAGGCGGCTCAGGCAGCCCAGCAGGAACCCAGCGGGAACAGGAGGGGCACAGACCGGCCGCCGGGGGCACCCACCTGCCTCTCCGGGTCCTCGCAGTCCTCCTCTGTCTGCTTCCTGGCCTTATCCGGGCGCCACGGCCGGCAGTGCCTGCGGGCTCGGGACCGCTCGGCCGCCAGCCAGATGCGCCACCGTGGCAGGGTCTTGTCCCCGACCTCCTGCTCCACACCCTCCGGCTCCTCGTCGTCGTCATCTAGGCAAGAAGAAGACTTCCAGCGACCGAACCAGCAGGCAGCGCTGCCCTCCACCCTTAAATGCACCTGCTCGGGGCCCAGGACAGGGTGGGCACCTGGAGGGTTAGGGTTAGGGTTAGGCGAACAGGGCCCTGGCCCAACCTTCTGGGACGCGCAGTGGCATTCACGGACTCGCCCGTAATCAGAAGGTGAGCCAATGAAATCAGATGATCTTTTATGCTATCACCGCAATTAAAAATGGGAATGACATACTTTAGAAGAGAACTGTCCGGGAGAACTTTCTGTGATGATGAGAGTGTTCTAATTCTGTGTGATATGTAGCCGCATGTGACTTGCTGGGCACTTGAATTGCAGCTGGTAGAATAACTGAATTTCAAATTTTATTTCCACTAACTTAAATTAAAACAGCCATGTGTTGCTAGCAGCTACTGTATTGTACACCACAGTTCCAGAATGCTAAGGGACATGTAATGGCAGCGCTGCTTTAGTTTCTTGAGCCATCAGAATCTTAGCCAGTGGCCCTATGACTTTCATGCATGTTCACTTTTTTTTTTAAAGAAAGAGGCAATTCAAGGTATCCTATATTTCATTTTACTTTGTTTCCTAACCCTGAACATGCAGAATAAAAAGGAAAAAAGTCTCAGTCTTCCATTAAAGTTCAATATTTAAAAATAAACAGAGTATGTAAAGTGGTACGGCCACCTAGAAAACAAGTCTGGCAGTTTCTTGTGAAACTAAGATGCACTTACCATGAGACCTAGAAGTTGTATTCTTGGGTGCTGATCCAAGAAAAATGAAAACCTACATTCACACAAAAAGCTTTACACTAATGCCCACAGCAGCTTTATTCATAAAAGCCAGAAACTGGCAACGACCCAAGTGTCCTACAGTAGGTAACGGTACAGCTACGCCACGCGAGCCACTAGGCAACAAACACGGACAAAACTGCTGACATGCGCAACAGTGTGGGCAGATTAATGGGGATTCTGCCAGAGGAGAAAAAGCCAATCTTCAAAACTTATACAGAAAACACCTGTTAGTGAGGATGTGGGGAAATGGGAAGCCTGGTGCGCTGGTGGTGAGGCTGGGAATGGTGCGGCTGCTGTGAGAAAACAGTGTGAGGTCCTCAGAATCAGACAAACTACCACATGAGCTGGCGGCTCCACCTCTGGGTGCATTTCCCAAAGAACCGAAAGCTGGGACTCTAGGGCTCAGACAGGTGTCTGCACGTCCATGGACCTCGCAGTGTATTCACGACTGCCAGAAGGTGAAGTGATGCCTCCTGTGTCTGCGATACACGCACATGGCAGAAAACTACGGGCCCTGGGGGGCGCTCAGAGCCGCCCACGGACACCCTGCAGGGGCCAAGCAGGCGCAGGCGAGGTTGGGCAGCGGGCGGGGGCGCAGAAGCGCCCTGTTGCTCTTCCCAAACTCCTGGCGGCTGGGGCGGGGGCTGCTTCAGGCGTCTAAGGGGAAGACGGGCCTCCCTCCCAGGTCATTCCCGTCATGCGCGTCTGACATGTGGGTTCTGTATGGCGTCCCTGAGTTACTGATGAATAGCGTACACACAAACAAGCCAGGGAGACGTAAAAACCCCGCGAGGACGAGGCCGCGGCCTCTGCCCCCAGGGGCCCTCACCTGGGCTGACGGCCACCCAGCCGCCCCGCTCCTGCTGGTGCATCCAGGCCCTCCAGCCTCGGGCGCCCTTCTCCCCGGCCCGGGGCTCACCACTGTCCCAGAAGGGCTCAAAGAACTCCGCCTGTCAAGGTTTAAAACACGGAGGTTAGCCCGCCACATTCAGCTCTGTGCCAACAAGCACCGAGTCCGTACCGTGTGCTGGGAAGATGTACTGAGATTTGGTCACGCGCTCCAGAGTATTCGAAGCCTCAAGCACGTGGACTGGTCCTGGGCCAGGCTTTGGCCCAGGGCAGTGCCCCGACCCTCGCCAGCAACGTCTCCCATCACCGAGACTGTCAGTCAAGGGGTGGGGATGAGGGCAGCTCTGACCCTGACCCCTGACCCCGGCTCTGCAGAGAGACTGAGTCACTTCTGCAGTACAGCACATTCTTAAAACAGCAAAACATGCCTTAAAATGACTGTGACCTGGCTTGCTATACTAACACTCAGTTATGTCAGTACTGACCAATATTCCTGAACCCAATTTTGTCCAGAAAACAAAGGTTAAAAATAATGATGATAAAAATAGTTTTTGCAGGCAGTTCATGGCAGCTCCCCAAGATGGAGACCTTAGCCTGTCAGGAAAGACCTCGGAAAGTTCACCATAAACTGAGATAAACCCTGTCCATCTCCTACCAAACCCTCTTTGTCAAGCAGGAAACTGAGTTTTCTTAAGTGGAAAAAGTGAAAAGAAGGTCTTCTTATACCCCTTCCCTCCCCACCTCAGGTTAGGATCAGTGTTGACAAAGCACCAACGTGTAATTCCACTGAACTTCAGCCAAGGTTTTAGGTGGAGGAGAGGTTAACCAGGGGAGACCCAGGAGACCCAGGTCACAATGCAGAGGCAGGAGAGAGGACCCGTGGTTTACAAGCTACGATATGGACCTCCCTGGTGGCTCACTGGTAAAGAATCCGCCTGCCAATGCAGCAGACCCGGTTCAATCCCTGGTCCAAGAAGATCCCACGTGACTCGGAGGGACAACTAAGCCCGTTCACAACAGCTACTGAGTCTGCTCCCTGGAGCCCCGGGGGTCACGACTCCTGAGTCTGCTCTCCAGAGCCCGGGGTCACGACTCCTGAGTGTGCGCCCCAGAGCCCGGGGGTCACGACTCCTGAGTCTGCTCTCCAGAGCCCGGGGTCACGACTCCTGAGTGTGCGCCCCAGAGCCCAGGGTCACGACTCCTGAGTCTGCTCTCCAGAGCCCGGGGGTCACGACTCCTGAGTCTGTTCTCCAGAGCCCGGGGGTCACGACTCCTGAGTCTGTTCTCCAGAGCCCGGGGTCACGACTCCTGAGTCTGCTCTCCAGAGCCCGGGGGTCACGACTCCTGAGTCTGTTCTCCAGAGCCCGGGGGTCACGACTCCTGAGTCTGTTCTCCAGAGCCCGGGGTCACGACTCCTGAGTCTGTTCTCCAGAGCCCAAGGTCACGACTCCTGAGTCTGCTCTCCAGAGCCCGGAGTCACGACTCCTGAGTCTGTTCTCCAGAGCCCGGGGGTCACGACACCTGAGCCTGCGCCCCGACTCCTGAGTCTGCACCCCAGAGCCCGGGGGTCACGACTGCTGAGTCTGGGTCCCAGAACCCGGGGGTTCCAAGCATGGAAGCTGAAACACTAGAGAGCGACTGCTCTGCAATAGGAGAAACCACTGCAATGAGAAGCCCAAGCACCACAAGAAGAGAACAGCCTGCACAATACAAGGACCTGGCCAAATAAATAAATGAAACTATGAGAAAATTAAAAAAAATAAAAGGCATGATAACTGCTTCCCTGGAGGTGGGTGGTAACTAGCATTTAAACAGGGGCTGAAAGGAAGAAGAAGAAAGGACACCTGTCAGTCTTTGTAGCTGGGGAGGTGGAGGGAGCGTCTTTCCGCTCTGCATACGTCACTACTTTTGTGACAGAATTTTCCCTGGATTGCGAGGATATTTCTGAGAGACAACCCCCTACTGATGTAAGGAGGACATAAATATTTTGAAGACACTACCAACTCCTGTCACCCACACCCCTCCCCAGAAGCGGGAGGGCCCTCAGGCAGGACACGCACCTGGGCTTTGGTGGGCAGGCCCTTCACACTGTCGGGCTTGAAGAACGTGAAGTCGATCATGGCCTGGAACAGAGCGATGGCCTTCTCGGAGTGACCAGCCTGCCGCAGGAAGTGGCACTGCTGCAGGAAGAGGGCTGAGGGCGGGAGAGCAGGGGCAAGCCCGGTTAGCGCCCGGGGAGGGGGAGGGCCGCGCCCACAGGCGTGCAGCTTGGCACCCAGGATGCCTGCTCCCCGAAACCAGGGACTGTCGGGCTGCAAGTCGGTGAGACAAGCAGGGCCTGACTTTAAAGGACCCCAATAACAGCACCGCAACCATGGTATAGCTATTCTCATTTTTAAAGGAAGCGGCCACAGAGTACAAATAGTAACAATGAAACAAGACCAGAGGACGGTCTGGATATTGGTTACTGAGTACTCAGACGAGATCGGGCGCGTTCAGGGTGGTATGGCCGTAGACTGGTTACTGAGTACTCAGAGCTCACTATTACGCAAAAAACTCTCGGAAAAGGATGGTGTAGGCTTTTTTTTTTTTAAATCAGGGAGCCAAGCTCTGTACTCAGCTGATCACTAGATGGCATTATTCACCTGCAATTTTCATCATAGATTCAGTCCTGCTGTAAACAAATCTGGAATCCATGTTTGAAATTTTCAGTTCATTTAAACTGCGGTACAATTCTCTTTACGAGAAACCAATAAGCTGTTTGAGCGTATCAACACGTAATATCAAACATGAGCCCCTTTAAGGCAGTGACCTAAGTGCTCATTACTTCTAGAGCGATGTGTTTCTTCCATCTTTAGAAATCAGTGACGACACTCAATAGCAGGGACTTGATCACAGAAATGCCTGCTGCTGAGCCAGGCCCGCCATGTGCCGGCTCGGCTGACAGGCACTGCCCTGCTGGGAAGGGCAAGCCCAGCAACTTAAGGGACCTATCCAGGGTCACACCAGAAGCTGCGAAGAGCAAGCCCAGCATTCAGGTCAGGAGTGATGCACCCCAGTGTAACACGCCGTCTCTGGACTTCATCACTGGACAAAACGTGTGCGAGAGTCTGGTCTCCTTCGGGGCTTACTGAAAATGTTGACAGTATCGTGATACCAACAACCTGTATCTCTCAGCGATTTCCAGCCAGCCAGGGCACCCTGCAACCATGACCGCCTGAGCCCCTACAATGGCGTGAGATGCGGGCATCTCAACAGATAAGGCCCCCAGCAGCCAAAGCAGTTAAGAGACTGCGTTTACCTGAATGACAAGTGGAAAAGTTGGAACTTGTAGTCTGGCGATATTTTCTGAACTGTACTGGCTTAATGCCTCCCACTACCCAGAAAGTTGGGGCAGGGGTGGGGGTGGGGAAACCCGTCATCAAAAGGAGTCATTATACCCTTTTTTAAGCATCTGTTTTATCGACCTAGACTTCCCTAAAATAAATCAAAGATAAACTATTTTCAACAAAGCCAAAAGAAAGACCTGCCCCTCCCGCGTAACTGGACTGGGTCTCCTTACCAAACATGGCCTCCTCAGTGCCCGGCAGCTCAGGGTGGGAGACGATGCTGCCGTCCCTCACGGCGGACAGGGTACTCAAGCACTTCCCGTAAAGACTCTGAATTTTTGATACGGAGAAGGTGCTGAACTGGCTCTGGCAGAATAACAGGTATTTCTGCCAGAGGGCGGTATTGTTGGGATGTAAGAAGATCAGTTTCTGCCACTCTTTGACGAGAGCGGCGGGCTCCCAGAACTCGGCACAGAGCCTCAGCTTGGCGAGCTTCAGGTCCACACTGCTTGGGTTGCTCGTGATGGCCCGCTCCAGGATGGCCAGCTTCTTCTCCAGGACCAGCCGCAGGGACAGCTTCCGCGTCTCCGGCTCTCCTTCCTCCAGGGCGTAGAGGCCCGGACTTCTCATGACCTCGTCCTCAACAACAAAAACACCAACTCACACGGGCAAGTGGGACCGGGGAGCCCTCGGGGTGTCCACGCTCTTGTGGGGTGACTTACGGGGCCCACGGGGCTTCTCCCCCCACACAGCGAACTGCTCTTCAGGTTGGTGGCTCTGGTCTTGCGACTGGGGTTGGGAGCTTAGTCGGTAAGCCGTGCCCGACGCCCTGATACCCTGTGGACTGTAGCCCGCAGGTGCCCATGGCCATGGGACTCTCCAGGCGACAGCACTGGAGTGGGTTGCCATTCCCTCCTCTGGGGATCTTCCTGACCCAGGGATCAAACCCCCACCTCTTACATCTCCTGCACCAGCAGGCAGGCTCTTTCACCACTGGCACCACCTGGGAAGCCCACTCTCTCTCTCTCTCTCCCTCTCTCTCTTGAGTCCCTTGGACTGCAAGGAGATCCGACCAGTCCACCCTAAAGGAAATCAGTCCTGAATATTCATTGGAAGGACTGATGCTGAAGCTGAAACTCCAATACTTTGGCCACCTGATGTGAAGAACGGACTCAATGGAAAAGACCCTGATGCTGGGGAAGATTGAAGGCAGGAGGAGAAGGGGACGACAGAGGATGAGATGGTTGGATGGCATCACTGACTCAATGGACCTAGGTTTGGGTAAACTCCAGGAGTTGGTGATGGACAGGGAGGCCTGGCGTGCTGCGGTCCATGGGGTCGCAGAGTCAGACACGACTGAGCGACTGGACTGAAGTGATTTCCTTATTTATGTACCTGGCTGTGCCAGGTCTCAGATGCAGCTTGCAGGATCTAGTTCCCTGGCCAGGGATTGAACCCGACTCTCTGCCTGTGGAGCATGGAGACTCAGCCACTGGACCACCTGGAGAGTCCCTGTCATTTTAAACTCAGATTTCTGTATCAATAACTAGCATACAGTGTCTTGAAAACCTCTTCTGAAGAGCCAATTTTACCAATAACAGCTGAATGTGGGACAAATGTGATAATTACATAAGTGGCTCCAAAAATAAGTGGGACAAAGATGGATCGAGGTATTTCAGAAAGGGAGCTGGCGCCTCTGACCGTGTCGCTCCACAGACCACCGTGTGCAGGCCACGTGCTCTCTCGGCCCTTCAGGAACGCCTGCCCGCCGCGTGGCGCGCACCTACCCCCGCTCTGGCCACGGTGCACCATCTCTTGGAGGCCATTTCTTACTCCCGAGGGGGAAGTCACCCCCTCACTCCACCCCCAGCGTCTCCGTCACAGCTTGTCCTGCCCAGACTGCAATTACCCCTCAGCTATCAGTCCTCCTCACTGGGCTTCGAGCAAACTCAGGCCAAGGGCTGTACTCTAATCTTTAGAGGCCGGGCACCGGGCTTCCTCACAGGAGATCAAAAATCACCGCAGAAGAAATCAGTGCCCAGCATCAGGGCCGGCACTCCCAGGCAGGACTGGGACGGCGACGCTTACCTGAAAGGCAACGAAGGCCAACCATAGCTCCGTGTCCCCCGGGTGCTCCCGGACCTTCCTGTTAAACTCCTCCACCCTGGCCCTGAGGAGCGCGCCCTCCCGGTCGGGCTGTGACTCTGGGGGCCTGGACTCCTGCTGCGAAGGACCCTGTCCCTGCAGCCACTGCGCAGTGGCTTGATCGTAAATCCCCAGCGGGTTCAGCCAGCTGGCAGCAGGGGGAATCGCATCGTCCACGTCTTTCACTGGGATGAAGGAGAGCGGCTCCGATGACGGAGGTTCCGGCTGACTGCTAACGGCGACTCCGTCCACGTTCATTAATCCCATGCTCTTCTTCGTAAAATAGCGCTCGATGTGCTTGTGTGAACGCTTCTTTTCTGTGAACGTCCCTTCCCAAGATATACACTGCTTCTTAGGGTTCAGGCCGAGGCAGGAGTCTCCTTTCCTCTTGTATCTTATGTTTGAAAAAGAAAATAGGTTACCGAGAGAAGGCACACACTGGCTCCCAGGGACCAAAGGCCCAGCAGACACACTCTTGTCCCACCAGTTAAGTTCCTATCAAGCTTACCTTCCCTTCAGATTGTTTCTACTCAGAGAAGTACGAGGACTTTTCCTCTACTGTGATGTTCCGTCTACCTCTCACGAATCTCAGACCATGCCTGTCTTCCAGATCCTAGTACCTTACACTCCCCTCAGCTCTGTACAGCACCGTCATCGCGTCACCTTAGGCCACACAGCACGTGTGACAGGCAAGGGGGAAACCACCGTCTCCTCCTTGACGTCACTCTTAAATAAGGATACTGAGGCCTCGGGTGACACCAGGTCCTCTGTCTCCTGGATCAGTCCCTTTTCCTCCGTGCTGTCTACTTCAGAAGACAACAGAGAGGTCTAAGGTTCTTTTTTTAATCCTGAGACAAAGTGTGTCAAATAAAATTACATTTGGCTATTTTCTACTCTGCAGGAAAAGAGGCTGGGTTCTAAAATGCTTCTCTGGATTGTGTGGGCGTCCCCGGAGCTACAAACACATGACTCCTGAGTCTGTACAGAAGCAAAGGAAGACTGCGTCCGTGTGTGCGCCGCACAAACCACTCAATCAAAGCACCAGCAGAAGATCTGAGCAGAAACGGCAGAGACATAAAGAAGAGGCCACCGTCGTCAGTCACCAGGGAAAGGCAATGAAAACCACGGCGCGACCAAGTGCAGACCCACCAGAGCAGGCAAAAGGAAAACGCCCGACGACCCCCAACCCTGGCGAGTGACCTGCAGGGGAACCAGGACTGCTGGCGGGAACGTAAACTGCCACAATCACTTCGGGAAAAGGTCTGGCAGTTAAAGAACCCAAACAGAGGCCTGACCCCATGACCCAACAACTCTATTCCTAGGTATTTACCCCAAAAAAGGAGACCAGAATCCTACACAGAGAGCTGTGCATAAGCGTTCTTAGCCGCTTTATCCGTAACAGCCAAACGCTGGAGACAGTCTGGGTGCCATCCCCAGAAGAACGGGTGAACAGCCGGCGGCGTGGCCACGGACGGAGCGCTCCCAGCGGGAAGGGACAAACCAGTGACAGATGCCCAGCGGCAGGAAACCCGACGGGACAGCGAGTGAAGGCAGTCAGACACAGAGGGGGCGTACGGCGTGATCCCACTGACACAAACCCTACAGCAGACAGAGGGACCGCTGACGGCAGAGGCTCTGCACAGTGCCCTTCTCCGGGAGGTGGGGTGTATAGGGCCAGAGGAGACTCTGCGGGAGGCTGCGCGGCGGGGGGCGAGTGACGCGTGCCTACCGCTCCATCCTGCTGAGCTCCGCCTCTGGGCAGACCGGAAGCAGCAGGACATCAGACCCTACAGGCCCCACAGCCGGAACCACTCCCCTCCTCCCCTCACCACACCTCAGCCCTCGGAAACTGGTCTCTGGTGCCAAAGACTGGGGACCGCTGCCCCAAGAAACAAGTGTTAAGTTAAAAATGAGTTTTGTTCTCCTTAATTACTATTTTCACTAAAATTGAACAGTGTTTTAGATATTCAAGTAACCTCTTAAAAATGTTTGCTGAGTTTTCTGACTTTAAAACTGTACTTTATAAAGGTGATTTTAGTAGCTTCCTCTTGTAGCAAACTAGATGAAGATACAGAAGAAAAGAGAAGCCACTATTGAGTGTCAGCACTCGGACACTGTTCACATGTATTACGTAGGTCCATTTACACGTCCTGTTTTTAACAGCTGAAGTTTTGAAAGCTTCAGGCTTTTCTCCCTACTTTTAAGTTTGTTCATACCATTAGTTTTAGAAAACAACCATTTTTATTGACTTCAAACTAGCTACTGGAAGTGTCCCATAATTTATTTAACCATTTTCCTATTGTTGGACATTTAGGTTCTACCCAATTTATCACTTATCACAAAATCTTAACTCCTGGATGGACCTAGGATATAATTTAATGCAATAGTTCCCCCAAATAAAGGCACTTTTCCTATAAAATCCTTATCAAATAATCAGCTAGTCTTCACTTGAATAATTCCAGAGGTAGGGACACTCATTTTGTTTGGAAGTTCAGTGAACGATATTAAACGTATCTATTATAACATCAGATATAGGCACTTAGGGGCTTCTCAGATGGCGCTAGTGGTAAAGAATCCACCTGCCAATGCAGGAGAGGCAAGCGACGTGGATTCGATCCCTAGGTCGGGAAGGTTCCCTGGAGGAGGGCATGGCAACCCACTCCAGTGCTCTTGCCTGGAAAATCCCATGGACAGAGGAGCCTGGTGAGTTACAGTCCATGGGGTTGCAAAGAGTCGGACAGGACTAGCAACTGAGCACACACATTAGGCCTTTAGTCACCAGAAGGAAAAGGAGAGAGAGAGAGAGATGCAGCGAGGAAACAGAAGAGGGCGAGGGCTTGGGGAAAGACTGGTTAACTCAAGTACCCGACCCTGCAGCCTGGTCTGACTCCATGAAGCTGGGCCACGCCGTGCGGGGCCACCAAGGATGGAAGGGCCACGGTGGAGAGGGCTGACAGACTGTGGCCCACGGGAGAAGGGGGTGGCAGACCCCTTCAGTGTTCCTGCCTTGAGAACCCCATGAACAGTATGAAAAGGCAAAAAGATAAGACACTGAAAGATGAACTCCCCAGGTCGGTAGGTGCCCGATATGCTACTGGAGATCAGTGGAGAAATAACTCCAGAAAGAAGGAAGGGATGGAGCCAAAACAAAAACAATGCCCAGTTGTGGATGTGACTGGTGATAGACACAAGGTCCGATGTTGTAAAGAGCAATACTGCATAGGAACCTGGAATGTTAGGTCCATGAATCAAGGCAAATTGGAAGTGGTCAAACAGGAGATGGCAAGAGTGAACGTCAACATTCTAGGAATCATCGAACTGAGGTGGACTGGAATGGGTGAATTTAACTCAGATGACCATTATATCTGCTACTGTGGGCAGGAATCCCTTAGAAGAAATGGAGCAGCCATCATGGTCAACAAAAGAGTCTGAAATGCAGTACTTGGATGCAATCTCAAAAACGACAGAATGATCTCTGTTCGTTTCTAAGACAAACCATTCAATATCACAGTAACCCAAGCCTATGCCCCGACCAGTTAACGCTAAAGAAGCTGAAGTTGAACAATTCCATGAAGACCTACAAGACCTTCTAGAACTAACACCCAAAAAAGATGTCCTTTTCATCATAGGGGACTGGAATGCAAAGGTAGGAAGTCAAGACACACCTGGAGTAACAGGCAAACTTGGCCTTGGAGTACAGAATGAAGCAGGGCAAAGGCTAAGAGAGTTTTGCCAAGAGAATGCACTGGTCATAGCAAACACCTTCTTCCAACAACACAAGAGAAGACTCTACACACGGACATCACCAGATGGTTAATACCGAAATCAGATTGATTATATTCTTTGCAGCCAAAGATGGAGAAGCTCTATATGGTCAGCAAAACCAAGACTGCGAGCTGATTGTGGCTCAGATCATGAACTCCTTATTGCCAAATGCAGACTGAAATTGAAGAAAGTAGGGAAAACCACTAGACTATTCAGGTATGACCTAAACCAAATACCTTACCATTATACAGGAGAAGTGAGAAATAATTCAAGGGATTAGATCTGATAGACAGAGTGCCTGAAGTACTATGAAGAGAGGTTCGTGACATTGTACAGGAGGCAGGGATGAAGCCCGTCTCTAAGAAAAAGAAATGCAAAAAGGCAAAATGGTTGTCTGAGGAGACCTTACAAATAGCTATGAAAAGAAGAGAAGCGAAAGGCAAAGAAAAAAGGAAAGATATTCCCCTTTGAATGAAGAGTTCCAAAGAATAGCAAGGAAAGATAAGGAAGCCTTCCTCAGCAATCAGTGCAAAGAAACAGAGAAAAACAACAGAATGGGAAAGACTAGAAATCTCTTCAAGAAAATTAGAGATACCAAGGGAACATTCCATGCAAAGATGGGCTCGATAAAGGACAGAAATGGTATGGACCTAACAGAAGCAGAAGATATTAAGAAGAGGTAGCAAGAATACACAGAAGAACTGTACAAAAAAGATCTTCATGACCCAGATAATCATAATGGTGTGGTCACTCACCTAGAGCCAGACAACCTGGAATATGAAGTCAAGTGGGCCTCAGAAAGCCTCACTACAAACAAAGCTAATGGAGGTGATGGAATTCCAGTTGAGCTATTTCAAATCCTAAAAGATGATGCTGTGAAAGTGCTGCACTCAATATGCCAGCACATTTGGAAAACTCAGCAATGGCCACAGGACTGGAAAAGGTCAGTTACATTCCTATCCCAAAGAAAGGCAATGCCAGAGAAAGCTCAAACTACCACACAATTGCACTCATCTCACATGTTGGTAAAGTAATGCTCAAAATTCTCCAAGCCAGGCTTCAGCAATACATGAACCGTAAACTTCCAGATGTTCTAGCTGGTTTTAGAAGAGGCAGAGGAACCAGAGATCAAATTGCCAACATCCGCTGGATCATCGAAAAAGCAAGAGAGTTCCAGAAAAACATCTACTTCTGCTTTATTGACTATGCCAAAGCCTTTGACTGTGTGGATCGCAATAAACTGTGGAAAATTCTGAAAGGGATGGGAATACCAGACCATCTGACCTGCCTCCTGAGAAACTTGTATGCAGGTCAGGAAGCAACAGTTAGAACTGGACATGGAACAACAGACTGGTTCCAAATAGGAAAAGGGGTATGTCAAGGCTGTATATTGTCACCCTGCTTATTTAACTTATATGCAGAGTACATCATGAGAAACGCTGGGCTGGAAGAAGCACAAGCTGGAATCAAGGTTGCCGGGAGAAATATCAGTAACCTCAGATATGCAGACGACACCACCCTTATGGCAGAAAGTGAAGAGGAACTGCCTCTTGCTAAAAGTAAAAGAGGAGAGTAAAAAAGTTGGCTTAAGGCTCAACATTAAGAAAACTAAGATCATGGCATCTGGTCCCATCACTTCATGGGGAATAGATGGGAAACAGTGGAAAAAGTGTCAGACTTTATTTTTTGGGGCTCCAACATCACTGCAGATGGCGACTGCAGCCATGAAATCAAAAGACGCTTACTCCTTGGAAGGAAAGTTATGGCCAACCTGAATAGCATATTGAAAAGCAGAGACATTTCTTTGCCAACAAAGGTTCGTCTAGTCAAGGCTATGGTTTTTCCAGTGGTCATGTATGGATGTGAGAGTTGGACAGTGAAAAAGGCTGAGCACCGAAGAATTGATGCTTTTGAACTGTGGTGTTAGAGAAGACTCTTGAGAGCCCCTTGGACTGCAAGGAGATCCAACAAGTCCATCCTAAAGGAGATCAGTCCTGGGTGTTCATTGGAAGGACTGATGTTGAAGCTGAAACTCCAGTACTTTGGCAACCTGATGTGAAGAGTTGACTCATTGGAAAGGATCCTGATGCTGGGAAGGATTGGGGGCAGGAGGAGAAGGGGACGACAGAGGATGAGATGGCTGGAAGGCATCACCGACTTGATGGACATGGGTTTGGGTGGACTCCGGGAGTTGGTGATGGACAGGGAGGGCTGGCATGCTGCGGTTCATGGCGTCGCAAAGAGTCGGACACGACTGATTGAACTGATACTGATATCCAATTCCGCCCTGAATCCACTCAGCAGGCCTGGGTCCCGGAGTCAGCCGGGCTGGGCAACATAAACCCGCCTTTCCTTTGGCGAATTCAGTTCACACAGGCCTTCTCAGAGTCTTGACTGCCTTGGTCCAGATTCTAGCTCCTGCATTTACTAAGCTGGGTAACAATAAAGTTTTAAAAAACAAAGTGTGCCTCCGGTTCCTCGTCTGTAAACAGGGGCCGTAGCAGTAACTTACGCCACAGAACTGCCAGGGTGATCAAGAAGGCTCACATGTGTGAAGGGCCAAGCACACAGTAAGGACTAGAGGAGTCCAAGTCATCACGATCACCTCATACAACTCGGCTCCTAAACAAGAGCCAACCATCTCAGCTGGTGGGCAGCCAAGAAACAATAAACTCTTCCAAATATGGCAAAAAAAAAAAAAAAAGCTGAACTTCACTGACAGTGTATCAGTCCTAGGGAACTTTCCGGAGGTGACTTGGACCTGTTCCACACTAACTTTAGAACCTGACCCTGTGCACCACAACGCTCCAGCAGGCTGTATGCCATTGCTGGGATGCTCACGCTCTTAGATCTGCTTTCATGCTGAGCCAAACTTCCACTCACCGGTCCTGCTGCCGCTTCCCAAGTTACACACGACACTGGCAACCCACCTTCCCAAGTGCAGCAAAGCCTACAAGACGATGATCGCATCCCTGGTCCAGGCTGGTGCCCACCAGCCCTCACCCAGTCCTTGCGTGACGGTGTCGGCCAAGTGTCTGCTGACTATCTTGTCAATGCTCGTAGTCTATCAGGATCTCTCTTAACAAGTGTGAAAATTTAGGGCCTGACACCATATTCCCACCGTCCTGACCAGCTCAGCATGCCACGGGACCACCACCTTCCCAGTTCAGGATACTAACAGTTGTATAGCTGTTAATCTGGGCGAGACCTACCCAAATTGAGCTTTAGCAAATCACTAGGAAATCTCACTGATGCCCTACACCCTTTGGAGCAGTCTCTTTGCAGTTTGGATGAATAAAGTGTCTCCTATCACTCTCTTCCTCAGTTCTGGGCCATAGAGGTTCAAGAGCCACTCTGTTAATACTGCTTCCTTTTTGAATCTAGTATTAGATAGCAAGCCTTTACCTTTGGACACAAATTTCTAATTCCATGTCAAATATTTCTGATATTTTGAGTGTGAGGCACAGTAGGAATTACAGTTTCCAGTTGACAAATGAAGACACAGGGGCTCAGGAAGGTTGAGTCAGTGGTCCCCTTTTTGGCACCAGGGCCCAGTCTCCTGGAAGACTTTTTTTTCCGTCGATGGGAGGGATGGGTCAGCATTGAGAGCAACAGAAGGAGCTTTACTCACTCGCCACTCACCTCCGGCTGTGTGGCGGGGTTCCCAAGAGGGTCCCAGTCATCAACCCGGGGGCTGGGGACCCTGGGTTAAGTGACTTGCCTGGGATTATGGTACCAGTCAATGGCAAAGTCAGAAGGAGAACCAGCATCTTCTGTTTCCCAGCCTAGAAAGTGGCCCACCATAGAACCTGTCTCTTCTTTGGAGACGGCAGAAGAGCATCAGAGAGGTATGGGCGTGAACTCCAACTCTCTCATTTCCTGGCTGTATGACCATCCGACAGTACTTCATCCTTGAGATTCCTCCCCCTGGCTGGGTAAGATCAGAGTGCCCTCCTCTGGGAGCAGCCGTGAGTTGGCAGGCTGACTGCAGTGGGAGAAAAGCATAAGCCGGCGCTGCCCACTCCACGCCTGCCAGCGTGCGCAGGGTCGCCCCCACATCTGCGGCATGAAAGGCCACAGAGGGCTTCAGGGAGCGTTAATATCGCTCCAGAGTACACAGATACATGTCAGTGAGCGTCATCAACCCCCTGCCACGAGGTTTCAGTAGACTCTGTGCGGAGAGAAGCGTGCACCAAAGAATCACTGGTGCCAGCTCGTCATGAAGGGAGTCACAGCTGGGGCTGCCTCTGAGGCGGGCCAGGGTCACGCCGAGTGACACCCGGGTTAAAGGGGGAGGGGCGCTGCAGGGGTGGGCGCGACACTCACTCTAGAGGTAATCAGCCCAGGAGGAACGGTCACCAGCTTCAAGGCCGCATCTTCCACGACTCTCTACCCTCAGTTTTCATTACCTACTCGCTGTTTTGGAGCAAGAGACTGTCTGTTACTGTTCACCACGTCCTACAAAGCCCTAAGTGTCTGAAGAGCTTCCTGAGGATTCAGCTACTTTTGATTGACAGATGAGAGGAGAAACGCTTCTCTTTCCAAAGAGCTCCTTCTTCTGGAGTAGAGCTGCTTTGCCGTGCTGTCTTGACTTGTTGCAGCGTGAGCCAGCTGGACCCGCACACACGCCTTGGCCTTTTCTGATCCCCTCCCTCTTGGGGTCACCGGAGCACGCTGAGGTGGCTTCTCTGCCCCAATAGCAGCTCTCAGCAGCTGTCTGCCTTAGACTCAGTATTAGTCCAGCCTTCCCACACACCTCCCTGCCCAACGTGTCTCTGTAAGTCTGCTCTCTCCATCTGTCCCTCTGCTTCTGCTTTGCAAATAAGATCTTCTAAACTATTTTTCCTTGATTCTACATATATGTGTTAATATATGATAAAGAAGAAAGTTTAAACTCATTACTGAAGCACGTACCATCACCTGTTTTTATGATTATCTGGTGACATACGCTGGAAACATTTTGAAAAAGTCATTGTCATTTAATGTCATTTTTTAAAGTGGCATGCGTGGGGTGGGGTTTGGATGAGTAAACGGCTTTTGTAACCTTTCAGAAAGGTGTACAGACTAAACCACATGGTTTACGGACAGTCACAACCAGTTCAAGGTATTTTCAGACTCAATCTACACATACTCACTGAACACCCACCATGCCACACACTATGCCAAGCGCCATGGCTGAGTAAGACTAATCCAACCTGGATCCTGATCTCAGGCTTAGACTTCTATTTTGCAGTGTGAGATCGCTCACCTTCTACTGTGGATGCCTGAACAACTGAACAATGGGTAAAGCTCGGCGGAGCCAATGGGGGGTCGGGGGGCACAGCGACAGAGATGGTGCTGAGAGAGCTCAGAGGAGAGAGCAGCCCCCAACCAGCGACGGCCGGAGAAACACCGCGACACACACCTCGCAATGTCTCCTCGGTAAAGGGACTTGTACTCCCAGTTGGCGGGGTCCGGCTTCTTGTCCACTCGGAAGGTCTCTCCCGTCAGAGCCTGGATGTCCTCAAGCCAGACACAGTGACGTCCGGTATCAGCGGCGGCATTACTTCCGTGGCTGTGGAACAGAGGAAGGTGAAGAAGAAAAAGGGAGAGGTGCTTAGAAATCCCCCAGTTACAAATTTCACATCTCAGAAACACGCAAGTGAAGCGTCAGAGCCTGAACGGCTGCGTGCACACCGGCCTACAGCGCGCACACGCGATGAGCACGGCCGGCCAAGGACGGGGCAAGGCGTATGGCGAGGACCGTCTAGTGACACTTCACCAAGAAGAGAAGTCAACTTATCCCACAAATAAATGGTTATAACTTGACTTTGAAACATATTTACACACAAGGTTTTTTTCTTGAAAGGAAGGAAGAAAGAGAAAGAAAGAAAGGAATAAATAAAGGAAGAGGGAAAATAAGGCTGCCCTTACTTTGCCTAATTTATTTGAAAGTGCTCAGATAATTTATTTCAACTCAAAACTTAACAACAGAACAAAGCCACCGTTCTGAATGCTTCAGTCTCCACTATCTCGCAGACGCAGTCTCAGCCTGCTCCTTACAGTCTGGGCTCTGTGCAGAGTGTCCTGCCTACACGCGCGGACCCTGACCTAAAGGGCAGAGTCCACTGTAAGACAAGACCCTTATTTATCGCTTTGAACCAGTTTGTGATGTGGCAGACTTTCAGCTCAGACACGAAAAGAACTCGTTCCCTAGGAGTCAAACAGGAGGGGAAAGGTTTTTCTGGCATCTAACGTCTTTCTTCCTCTACAAAAATCACTCATAATGCTGCTGACACGAGAGGCTGCCAGAGGAGTCACCACAGCCATTGAGTCTTGATCCATCTTTGCTTTTTGGCTCTGCCCGGACAGAAATGAGGATTCTCCAGGCTTCTAAACCTTTCCTGGCTGGGAACTCGAGGGCACGGTATTCCAGGGATGCAAAGTAGCTACTCAGTAAACACTTGCAGGATGATGCATCTCGAGCTAAAGTGCACGGTGAGTTTAACTCACGCCCCTCCAGAACCACTGCAAGGGTTTTCAGATGACAAAAACCGAAAGCAGCAGCTAAAGGGATGGAAAGAGATCGATGCATTCTGGAAAGAGATGGAAAGCCAGAGAGGGGTGGGAAGGGCGGCTCAGGTCACGCTCAGGGAGCAGCGAGCCTCTCGCGCCTCCCCTGCTGGGCCCCGCAGTCAGGAGGCAGGAGCGGTGTGCACTGTGCACGCGGAAGGAAGGGCCACCGCCTGGAGGTGAAGGGGCGCTCACCCCAGGAGACAGAGGTCGTCAGGAGCGTGGGGAGGCTGTCCCGGGTCACCCCGAAGTCAGAGTCCCACACAGGGCACTCGCCCCCCAGCCACCCCAAGCCACTGACATCACAGGAAGACACGACTCACCTACGTCTTAGCCCCGTGTCTAAACGGAAACAAGCACCCCTCCTGGTCACCTTCCCGGGAGGAGGCTGCACAGGTGAGCAGTAAGGAAGAAAGACAAGAGCAGCCCACTCTGACCTTCATGGGGACATTCTACAAAGTACCAACAGACTGAAAAACGCCGTCTGGGTCACACAGCTGCCAAGAGGCTGTAAAGATCACTTCTGAGCAGCTAAGCACAGGCTGAAAATAACTATCTTTCAAATTTCTCATGGGTGCTTCTGTATAGTTTCAGGAAATCCTTTAAAACTCATTTTCCTCAGTCATATAAAGAAAAAAAAGACAAACAGTTAAAGATGAGTCTTTGGAACACATAGCAACTAATGTATTCTGCTTTGAAGATGCACTAAAAAGCAAGAACATCAATGACACAGTCCCTCCCTCACTCACACTAACAGAAACGTTCTTGAGGGCTGACTGCGCGTCAGGCCCCGCGCCAGCTGCTGGGGGACCCGACAGCAAGCGGGGGGAGTGGTTTCTGTCCACATGCTGCTGTTGTTGTTTAGTCACTCAGTCGTGTCTGACTCTTTCTGACCCCGTGGACTGCGGCCCTCCAGGCCCCTCAGTCCCTGGGATTCTCCAGGCGAGAATCCTGGAGCGGGTTGCCACTCCCTTCTCCAGGGCATCTTCCTGGCCAGGGACCAGATCTGCCCGTCCCGCCCTGCAGGCAGACTCTTGGCCACTGAGCCCCCAGGGAAGCTCTCCTGCCCCCAAAGCCCGGCCCAACTTGGAGCCTTGTGGCTGGACTCCTCTCTCTCTCCCTCCTCTAGGGCTACCGGCGCAGCGCCTGGGGCACAGAGGGGGCTACATAAGCGCAGACCCTCCGAGCCCCCGCGGCCCGCAGCCTTCCTCAACGCGGATCTGACGACAGAGGCCCAGAGGCCCGCCTCGCGTCTGATGGGAACCGGAGGCCAGACTCCAGGCTCGCTCCACCAGGGCTCTCTGTGACACTATGGGCTTCTAAGCACACGACAAGAGCAGGTGATCCCTGAAGAGCTGTCAGAGCCCCACCAGTCCTGCCTTGGGTAGGACTTAAAGTTCCCCTCGCCTAGGCCACACAAAGAAAAGGAGAAACAAGGTAAATGAGGAATAATTCAAGTTGTTTCACCAGGCACCACCTGTCTCTTGTGTGGGGCAGAGGGACATTAGACCAGCAGAGAGGGAAAGCCATCATGGGGCCGATCTGCAGCTCGCCTCACACACGATGCTCAGGGGAGACGGCAGGGAGGAAGCAGGGAGGGAAGGCCCGAGGGGAGGAAGGCAGCAGTCAGGGGCCACCCCACACCTCCAGCACGGCGGTCCTAGACAAATGTGGGAGGAGGGCAAACGCAGTGGTCACTTTCAGGGCTCTATCAGGCTTGACCAGACAGAGGCCCTGCGTCTGCTGTGCACACGGGGCTCTTGTTCTCACACGCCTTCCCATGACGGTCTGTCCCAGGACACTGAACAACCCCGTGCAGTGCCGCAGGGCCTCGCCGCCGTCCAGCCCTCGCACGACAGCTTCCGGCCACTGACCCCCCTCCTCATCCGCCCGTCTTCACCACCCACTTTGAAACCACAAGGCTGTTCTCCGTGTCTGCAGACGGGCGTTTTGACATGAGTGACTGCAAGAAGGATACACCAAGAAAGAGGAAGTCTCTTACTCTTCATAAAAGTGCAAAACGAAGTGGTCAACTGGCCCATATGCCCACTGTGAGGCCTGTTCGTCATCTTTTAAAAACCCTGCAGGCTTTCTGTATGAATCAGATTTTGACTCAATCATTGCTTCGCCCAGATAACATTTCTCAAATAAAATCACAGCCCTGTTTTTTTAATGAAAGCTTTCTTTTTTCTTTTCTTTCACTGACCTAGTGACACAGCTCTTTCTGGTTTTCCCCCCAGCTTTACTGAGATATGTTTTCACTCCACTTTGATTGAGCAGCTAACTCACCATTCAAATGTCTCACTTCCGGCAACAATGAAGGGAGAGAAATTCAAGAGTTGAAGAACCACAGACATTTGAGAACAGAAAACCTACTTCGGCGTCTCAGACTCCTTCTTCCTGTCTCTGACGCTCCTGAGAGGCTCATCCTTTTCAGAGTGGTTGTCTGACCCAGACCCGCCGCCTCCTGACTGCCCAGGCTTTCTCCTGGTTTCCCTGTGGTGCTGATGCTTCCTCTTCTTCTTTTTCTCTTTCTTCTTTTTCCTACTTGTTTCTTTGGGCTTTCTGTTAGTGTCACTTTCATCTGAAGGCTCTGATTTCAGAGGACTCCTGTTTGGGAAGGTCGTTAGAATTATTTTCAAAAGAGAATTAGGGAAATAATATGCAAATAAGTATGCAAGTAAACAAGCATGCAAAAGGCAATCCGCTATAAACATCCACATAGGCTTACTATTTGCTCAGACATTATACAGTACCTTCCTGGCTTATACATGCCTTGGAGATTTAAAAGTTGGCTTATAAATTTACCTTCAAGACTTAAGAGTTGGACCTAAAAATAACATTGGCTGAAGAGATTCTAATCTTTATAGCTTCTAAACCTGTATTTTCATAGCTATATATTCTTAAGTTAATCTACCAGCTATCAAATACAGCATTTTAAAAATCCATAAAAGGCTTATTTTCAGTCCTATATATTATGCCAGGATGTCCTTAATGCCAAAAAGAAAAAAAAAAAAAAAGGATTTAATGCCCGTCCTTGCTTTTGAAAGTCAGAATGAGCTCTTTCTCATTACTCCCTCCCATGCATGAACTAGTCTCAATTTCTAAAGGCTTCCCACACTTCCAGGGTACATCATATTAATGAAACCATTTGGTCCATATTTGTGAGAGAGCTCATTTCTCAATCCAGTGATCTATAACAAAATTCTTTCAAAGCTGGGTAGAGATGTGTGCCACTTTGCTTTCCCCAAAGTTTTCATGAGATTTTTATCCTGTTATTACAAAACCTCCTCCTATTTTTGCATGCAACTTCTGTCTTTATGCAACTAAAGAAATATCTGAATTACAATATTCTAAAGGTTACTAATGAGGTTAAGAAAGTCACTCAAGAATCACAATGATGCCATTTCCCTTGTGGCCTCATTACTGGCAGTAATGGTGTCATGTACTCGCCACTGCAATGCAAAGGGGGAAGAAAAGGTGATCTGGAAAGAGTGAGGTAAGGGAAAGCAGCCAAAGATCACCTCGTTACACTTGGTAACAGAAAGACCTTTACTTAACTCTTTCATCACAAGGTTTCCTAAGGGGCACTACTCAAGCTAAGCTATAGATGGTGCACCAACAAAGACTAAAAACCCGCCTATCAAAACACTACTGTGGGCTTCCCTCATGGCTCAGTGGTGAAGAATCTGCCCGCCAATGCAGGAGACATGGGTTCGATCACTGGTCCATTAGCGAAGATCCCATTGCCATGATCAACTAGGCCTGTGCACCGCAACGCCTGAGCCCACGCTCCAGAGCCGGGAGATGCAACCCCCGAGCCCTCAGGCCTACAGCCGCGCTCCACAGCCAGAGAAGCCGCCCCAGGGAGCAGCTGGGCACCGTCCCTGGAGACTGGCTCCTGCCCTCCGCAACTAGAGAGACCTCGCAGTGATGGAGACCCAGCATGGCCCAAAGTAAAACGGGAATAAACAAAATCATTAGAACAGACAAACTACCTTGTCAGAGGTTGTGACCCTTCAGAAACAGGGGCTGTGGTGGCCTCTTCAGTTTGTCGGCCCAGAGATGCTATGGTTCCAACACAGAAGCTTGGGTTGCTCAGCCAGTCTAATTCTGCACATGGGCAAAAGGGAGAAAAGATGAGTGAAATTAGCTCAACGGGCTTTCTCACGCCGGGAATCTATCTTATCAGCTGATATCCTAATTCACAACCAACGTCAGCCAGGCATTCTGAACAGTCCACAGAGGCTGAGGGGAATCCATGAAATTCTTATGTCACAGGGCATGGGGTCTTAACACACTCTAAAATATTTAAGACTGAAATCCTCTTGTGATATCAGGCTACGGCTTAAGCAAAAGCCACATAACGAGTGTGGCATAAAATGCAACGAGACTGTGTCCACCTGCATGCTAACAAACCGCCCAAAGCATCAGGTTTCCCTGACCCCAAATGTGACTTAGGCAACTCTGAAAAGTTAGAAAAAAAGCCATGCATAAAAACCTACCATACTTAACTACTACAGAAGATTCAGGGATTTTTATTTTTTTAAAAATTACAATGTTCTATCTTAGCATAGGTCACTTTGATCTGTTATACACTAACTTTGGGCTTCCCAGGTGGCTCAGTGGCAAAGAATCCGCCTGCCAAGGCAGGAACGTGGGTTCAATCTCTGGGTCGGGAATATTCCCTGGAGCAGGAAACAGCAGCCCACTCCAGTATTCTTGCCTGGGAAATCCCTTGGGCAGAGGAGCCTTGCAGGCCACAGTCCATGGGATCGCAAAAGAGCTGGACACTACTCAGCAACTAAACAACAACAATCTCAGTAGAGTAACTTAACATAAGCTTTTCCTTATAACAGTGGAAGCTGTTTTCCTTATAACTCTTGTGAAAACAAAACCAGAAGGTATCACCTTGTTAAGTGAATGCTAAAATTATACAGGATATGAATAATGATTATCTCTGGGCAGTGAGGTTAAATGTCCAAAATAGTTCTTCTTCCTGCTTATCCATTCATTTCTGACTCTTCTACAATTTACAATTTCTAAATCACTAATCTAACTTTCGGCAGTCTTGGCTGGGAAGCAAGGAGAAACGTGGGGTGGCGGCGAGGCACCAGTGGAGGGCAGGTACCTGGTCTGCTCTGTCTGGGAGCCCGGGTGCAACCCCGTGCTCGGGGGGAGAACACACAGAACGGTGGGAGTCAGGAGAGGGGGTGAAGCACCCTGTTCGACAGCTGTCCAGGGGCACACCGTGCAGGGCACACCCATTGAAAGCGCGCCAGTCAGCGGTCTCCAGCATCTAGGATTCTGCCTTGTAGACCGTCTCCACCCGCCCCAGAGAAACGCACACCCGGCCGCAGTCACTCTCCAGCACCCGACTCCTGCTGCCCACCACGCGCCCACAAGCCCTAGGCCAGCACTGATCTACTGTCTATAGATTCGCCTCTTTTGAACATTTTAACCGAAACAAGATAATCCAATGTATGTCCTTCTGTAACGGGCTTCTCTCACTTGACATAACGCTCTCATGGTTCCGCTACGCTGCAGCATGAATCAGCACTTCGTTCCTTTTTATTGCAGAATAATCTCATTGGAAAGGACCTGATGCTCAGAAAGACTGAAGGCAGGAGGAGAAGGGGGCAGCAGAGGACAGCATGGCTGGAGAGCATCACCAGTTCAGTGGGCATGAGTCTGAGCAAGCTCCGGGAGATGGCGAAGGACAGGGAAGCCTAGCGTGCTGCCGTCCACGCGGTCACAAAGAGGTGGACACGACTTAGGACTGAACAACAACAATAATTTTAGTTTATGGATATCCATTTTCAGTTGAGGAACATCTTATCCACTGTCAGCTGAGGGACACCTGGGTTGCTTCCCCTTTTTGGCTGCTGTAAGAAGTCCTGCTGTGAGCACCCAGGTACCAGCTGTTATGTGGACACATGTTTTCAGTCATCCGGGGCCGCCTCCTAGAAACAGAACCGCTGGCTCCTTTGGGAGCCCATGCTCAGCCCTCTGAGGACCTGCCAGACTGCTTTCCCAACTGGCGGACCATTTCATACTCTCATGAACAAGCCGTGTGTGAGGACTCCACTGGTGCCCACTCGTTCCTCTGTCTTCTAGATCCCGGGCATCCTACTGGGTGTGCTGTGCTTGCTCACTGTGGTTCTGATTTCCACTTCCCTGGCGCCTCAGAATGCTGAGAATCTTTTAACGTGTTTGTTGGTCCTCCGTATTTCAGGAGAAATAATTATTCACATCTTTGGCCCATTTTTTAATTGGGTTGTATTTTTACTATTGAATTGTAAGGCTTCTTTATATATTCTGTATTCTAGTCCCCGATGCTAACTGCATCGCAGCGGATACTGGAATCGAGGGGATACTGGTATGAGCGTCCCGACGTGTCACTCACTGCTGTCTCCCCAGCACTGAGACCAATGCCTGGCACACATCAGTAGGAGTTTGATAAATATCTGTGGGAAAGGGGGGGGTGGATGCAGGAAGGACAGTCCACGAAGAGAAAAGAGAAAAAGCACAGGAAAACAGGGAAAGAAGAGAGGGAATCCAGCTATGGAGGGCCTGGCTGCAGGCCAAGCAACAGAGTGAGCACCTCACAGACGTCAGCGCTCACCACCGCCCCCTGCAGGAGGGGCCACAGAGCACCTCAGACGTCAGCGCTCGCCACCGCCCTCTGCAGGAGGAGCCACAGCCTCACTGGGCAGAAGAGGAGGTCAGGGAGCAGGTGGCAGGGACAGTCTGGGGGCGCGTCCAGACCGCTACTCACCCAGGCTTCCCTCAGTGTCTCCTCCGGCCGCCTGTGGCAGGTCCCTGCCCCTGCCTGATTTCTGGCAAGATGCATGTGAAAATAGTTCTTGTTGCTCACGAGACCCAGTTATTTTCACAATAATTGGATTCTACCACAGTGAAGGACAGGGGAGCCTGGCATGCTGCAGTCCGTGGAGTCCCAAAGGGTCAGATGACTGAGCAAAACCAACAACCACGAACAAAGGAAAAGTGGGGAAAGATGGAACAAACAATATGCAAGGGGAAATGCTCTCGAAGAAGTCTGTTAAGAGTCTCACACAAATGTTCAGATAGTGAGAACAGCCTGGAGGAAAAGTCTGTTAGAGCATGTTAAAGCAACAAGCGTGTGGCTCTCCAGAATCCTTCAGGAGGGATTAAAGAAAAAGCTTTTGGGGAGGAAATGGCCACCCACTCCAGTGTTCTTGCCTAGAAAATCCCATGGACATAGGAGCCTGGTGGGCTCCTACAGTCCATGGGGTCAGAGAGTCAGACATATAAGCATATATGGTTTTGCCATATGGGGCCACTGTGGAGAGAAAAAGTAGTAGTTTATAAAGAACTAAAACTCTTGGGATTTGAACTCAAATCACTGCTGATCCTCTGAGTGACCTTCATTTCAATCAAATGACCTTTTGTAGGGAAAAAAAGGTATTTCTGACCTGATAAGAAGTTGCTGCAGCTTTTTGCGGGTGCTAGCATATTAGCAGTGAACACATGTGGAATATTTAATATTCACTGGATGTCAGGTCTGGAAAAATTGGGGAGATCACCTAGTCCAGAAATTTTCAGATTTTTTACCAAGGAGCTCACTGTTGAAACAGTCTCTCAAAGAAGCCCAAGATGCAAGAGAAAAAGCAGCATGCTGATGCTGA
Organism: Antilocapra americana; assembly: GCA_007570785.1. Lineage (NCBI taxonomy): Eukaryota > Metazoa > Chordata > Mammalia > Artiodactyla > Antilocapridae > Antilocapra > Antilocapra americana. The sequence goes on along the minus strand of ML664173.1, from coordinate 1,150,231 downwards.
GGGCTCCCAGGAGCGGAGCCTTGACGCCCCTCCCTCTTCTACAGGTCAGCAGTCAGAGGCCAGGGAAGGAGGTCAACAACTCTCCACCCAGCCCTCCAACCACGGCCCGGCGCTCATGCCTCACCCCTCAACAAAGGTGCTGCTTCCCTAAGTCTCTCTGCAGGTGGCACAGGGGGCTACCACGGCAAGTTTCCTATCGTAACCTCATGACCTGCGTGCCAAGGCTTCCCGTCAGATTCTAAGCCAAAGGGCAACAAGTCAGATCTTCACGGGGACCAGATAAGCAGAGTTTACTGTGACACTATCGAGAGTGGCAACAGAAAAAAAGACAATGACCAACGACAACACTCTGCCAGCCAAGCAGCCACACGGACCGCTCTACGGCTCCTGCACCCGAGGTCCCAGCTTGCCGCCGCTCCTCCCGCTCTCTCCTCCCATGACCAAGAGCAACAGGAGGGCAGGGGCCACGTCTGTTCACTCCTGCATGCTCTACTCCTGGCATAGTGCCTCGGCACAAAGTGGTTGGAGTCACTAAGTATTTGTTGAATAAATAAAGTGAATGAGGATCTGAATCATATCTTTGCATCTTTGTACCCCAGCACCTGATTTACAGAACTAAAAGAATTTGAGACTGCCAAAAGGACACCATTATCTAGGCATAAAGCTCAGCTTTTTAGTTTTTCTGGTCTTCACTGTAAATGCAGATTTAATCATTAAAGAATGGAATATCAACTGCATGTACAGGCACAGCCCCAGGTTTTGGAGGCACAGTAGTGAACAAGTCCCTGCTCACCTGGTCCTTATGTTTAATCATGACACTGCACATGATACATCTGCATTGCTAAATTTTAATTACACAGAATCCTGGAAAGCTATCTGAGATCAAAAGATAATTATAAATCAGATTGCAAAGTCCTTTTCTATATTTTCTTACATCCTCAAATAATTCACAAATGCCAATCATGTATTTAGATAACTGTGCTAATACCAAGCAGGATGTAACGTGCCTCAGAGAAGACTGGCAGGGTACCACACGCCTCAGGTTTAAGAGAGAAAGGCTGATCGGCTGATACACCTTTGTCCCTGTTGGTAAGTAAGTCACAGGTTGAAGCTTACCCGGAAATGAGCACCCTGCTATACCCAGACACATGTCTAAGAAAGGAAGAAGGGGGAGAGTACCAGCAGAAAAACAACTTTAGACCCACTGCCTAACAAAACCAGGCAGGAGCTGTGAGAACCACAGTATCTGTGATTTTACACAAAATAATACAAAGCATCATGAATACTTCCAGTGCAAATCTTTTTGTGATTATATAAGTCTCTTATATAATTTTATTTCTCCATCACTAGGGAAAATGCTTTGATTCAATTCCATTATAGATAGAGGAGGCTTCCCTAGTGGTTCAGACAGTAAAGACTCTGCCTCCAATACAGGAACCTGGATTTGATCCCTGGGTTGGGAAGATCCCCTGGAGAAGGAAATCGCAACCCACTCCAGTATTCTTGCCTGGGAAATCCTATAGACAGAGGACCCTGGTGGGCTACGGTCCACGGGGTGGCAAAGAGTCGGACACAACTAAAGCAACTAACACACATAGATAGAGGAAAGAAGGAACTGTCACAAATAAATTTTAGACACAGATTTTGCATCACGACTGGATAAAATACCCTTGTTCTGCACCCATTTTTCATTATGGGTGTTAGGGGTATCCCCCCTTTTCTACAGTTCACTTTATGCCACTTTTTTTCCCCAAAAGGCCTACATGAATACCTATTTTCGCTAACCTAAGGAAATCCAAAGAGGATTTTAGTGCTCACAGGAAAAAAAAAAATGGCAAAAAGCAAAAGGAGCATTTAGCGTTTGTTTTGCATCGAGAACTCAGAGAGGCAGCACCCCGGGCAGACAGGGGCCCCGCCACACTCCCTCCCCGGGGACCACGCTCAGCATCTCAGCACCAAGCTGCCGCAGCGTGGAACCATCTCTGCTTTATCTGAATTTACTGCGCATCCCTTGGCAAGGTGCGTCCCAAGGTAATTGTTTTTGCACGTAGGGAAGGCTTCACAGGAAAGCTCTCCCTTCCAGGAGGAGGACACCAGTGTGGCACAACAGCACTGACCATCCCCGTGGACAGAGGCGAGCACCGCCCTCCAAGGGATGATGATGCTGAAGACGACCCCAGGGCTCTGCAAAACATGGACCAGGGAAGGCGGCTATGCCTTCAAAGAAGAGCGAGCCAAACTCTTCGTTCGCATGGAGACTCCTGGCTCCTGACAAAGGGTCTGCGAGCACAAGTATACACGCAGAGAGAAAGCACCTGGAAACACGGCTGAGAACAGCATCAAAGACGGCGGGCACAGAGGGCCTCCGCGGGCCAGCCTTCCCACAGAGCGAACGCAGTTCGAAGAGTCCCCGGGATCCAAAGGCAGACTGTGAACAACCAACCCCAACACGGCGCTATCACGGCGTGGCTCCCAGGACATTTTCTGCTATGGGAAGGACCCAGGCTCAACACCGGCTTCCTCGTCTGCTCGCTGTGCGACTCTGGACGAGACGTTAAGCCCCGCGTCGCCCAGCTTCCCCTCTGATCCAGCGCATCTTCACCGCCAGTCAGCCACCGCCCTGGGCTCCGGAGCTGCTCGGTGAGCAGGACGGCCCGCAGGGAGCTGACACGCGGGCACCGGGGCACGCGCGTGCCACTACAGGGACACCGACAGCGCAGCAGGTCCCCTGCTCCAGACCAGGGAGTCCGAGCGAGAGCTGCCCGCGGGAACAGCTCTGTAAGCCCGAGACGCTGCCCGACGGTGGGCACGCGCGCTCCCGGGAGGCATGGAGGCAGGGCGGCGGCTCACAGAGGCCTGCAAGGCAGAGGCCAGACGGCCACGGCCCAGCCTCTGGGAGGGGGAGGAAGGGGCGGCCGTCTGCGTTTCCCCGAGAGCAACACAACCAGGCCCGCGGTCCAAAGCTCAGCAGCGAAGAGGCTGCTTAAGAGGACACGCGCGGCCTCCTCCTCGCCAACGCGCAGGCCCACCTCGATCCCAGGCAGGTGTGGTGCGGTGGGCCTGGGGCTCCTCGCGTGAGGAGCCGGAGAAAGCAGGAGGGTTTAAATGTTGTGTACTGTGAGGTTTAGCTCTGGAATTAAAATACGCCAAATTAAAAAAAAAAAGAGCCCATGATTCTGAAGCTAGATTGTTAAGCCCAAGTCAAAGCCCAGACCCTGGCTCTGTGTTTCTGTTTCCTTCTCCTGAAAAACGCTAACGATAGTGCTGACTCCATAGAGTTGTTAGGAGGATTCAAGGACTTAATACGTATTTGTAAACAGTTTATTTACCAAAGTGTACTTGATTTAAAACGCTGTGCTAATTTGTGTTGTACAGCAAAGTAACTCCATTATACACACGTGTGTGTGAAGTCGCTTCAGTCACTCTGCGATCCCGTGGACTGCAGCCAGCCAGGCTCCTCAGTCTGGACTGAATTGCCAAGCCCTTCTCCAGGGGATCTTCCTGACCCAGGGGTTGAACCCACATCTCTTATGTCTCCTGCACTGGCCGGCAGGTTCTTTACCACTAGTGCCATCTGGAAAGCCCACGTTATATACATTCTACTTTATATTCTTTTCCATTACAGCTTACCCCAGGATTTTGAACACAGTCCCTGTGCTGCTCATGGACCTTGCTGTTTACCCATGCTATACGTAACAGTTTGTACCTACTCACATACCTACTCCCAGCCCACCCCGCCCCACCCCTTCCCCTTTGGCCCAAGTCTGTTCTCTATCACTGAGTCTGCTTCTATGTCAAGATAGGTTCACCTGGGCCATACAAGCACTATCCTATGCTATTTGTCCATCTCCTTCTGACTCCTTTTATCTAGTATTTTAGTTAGTTATTTAGATGATCCCCAGGTCCACTCACACTGCTGCAAATGGCACCCTTCCGTTCTTTTTGATGACTGAGTAGTAGTCCACTGTGTGTCTGCACTGTTTTCTTTATCCCTTCACCTGTTGATGAACAGTTAGGTTGCTTCCATGTCCTGGCTACTGTAACAGTGCTGAAATGAACGTTGGTTACATCCATCTTTTCAAAGTATTGTTTTCTCCAGATATATGCCTGCAAGTGGGACTGCTGGGTCATACGGCAGCTCTGTTTTCAGTTTTTAAGGAACCCCCACAGTGTTCTCCAGAGCGCTGCACTCCCACCTGCAGAGTACGAGGGTTCCCTTTTCTCCACACCCTCTCCAGCATTTGTATTTGTGGACTTTGTGATGATGGCTATTCTGACCAGTTTGAGCTGGTACCTAGTTGCAATTTTGATTTGCTTTTCTCTAATAATTGGCAATGCTGAGCATCTCTTCACTGTGCCTATTGGCCATCAGTGTGTCTTCTCTGGAGAAATGTCTACTTAGGTCTTCTGATCATTTTGCAGTTGGGTCCTTTAGTTTTTATTGTTGAATTATATATGAGCTATTTGTATATTTTGGAAATTAAGCCATTGTCAGTTGTATCATTTGCAAATACTTTCTTTCATTCTGTGGGCTGTCTTTTCATTTTGTCTATGGTTTCCTTTGCTGTGCAAAAGCTTGTAAGTGTAATTAGGTCCCATTTGTTTTCTCTTTATTTCTATTGCCTTGGGAGACTGCCTAAGAAAATACTGGTAGCATTTATGTCAGAGATGGCTTCCCTGATAGCTCAGTTGGTAAAGCTCTGCCTGCAAAGCTGGAGACCTCAGTTCAATTCCCGGGTCAGGAAGATCCGCTGGAGAAGGGATAGGCTATCCACTCCAGGATTCTTGGGCTTCCCTTGTGGCTCAGCTGGTAAAGAATCTGCCTGCAATACGGGAGACCCGGGTTCAATCCCTGGGTTGGGAAGATCCCCTAGAGAAGGAAAAGACTAATCACTCCAGAATTCTGGCCTGGAGAATTCCACAGACTGTACAGTCCCTGGGGTTGCAAGGAGTCGGACATGACTGAGAGACTTTCACTTTCATGTCTGAGACACAGGAACTTCCCAGGAGGCTCAGTGGGTAAAGAATCTGCCTACAATGCAGGAGAGCCAGATTCGGCCCTTGGATTGGGAAGATCCTCTGGAGAAGGAAACGGCAGCCCACTCCAGTATTCTTGCCTAGAGAACCCCATGGACAGAGGAGCCTGGCGGGCTAGAGTCCAGTGGGCTGCAGAGTCAGACACGACTGACTGACTGAGTGCAAGAGCACAGTCTCATTCATTCATTCATTAGACCCATCTCTTTCATCCCAGCTCTGTCCAGATGTTTGACTCCCAAGCAACAATGTTCTATTAGAGTAGGCAATCCTTATCAATCTGATGATGCAGAAGGAAAAGCTCAAGAACTGGAGGGACCACTCCCTGGGGGCTCTCTGCTGCTCCTAACGCAAGTGAGGACCTGTTTGCTGAGAGAATGAATTTTGCTGAACTCAGCCTCCCCAAAACGCTGCTGAGCATGATGCCTACTTTAATCCTGGCTTAACTCTTAACAGAACTGAGAGTGGAGGACAGAACCTCTCTCACTCGCTTTGGCGTTGCTGCCCAGGAGTTGTGTTTCTTGTTTTTTTCCTTTAATTAAAACTGCACACCTCAGAACTAACACCATCTTACATTTTCATAACATTTTACAGCATACGACCAAAAGTACAGTACTTCTGTTTTGAACAGCAAAACCCCAGAAACAGTTCTAATGTCCTTAAGAGGGACTGACAGAATCAGTGACACTCACTTGATGGAGCACTAGGTACCAGTCAAAGAATGGAGAAAGACTTATACACTCCAGTGTAGAGTGATCTCTGGGATTTAAGGTAAAATGCAGAATACTCTGCAGTTAAGAAACAGAAGTGGGGGGGTGGGGATAAACTTGGGACGTGGCGTTAACAGATACACACTACCATATATAAAATAGAGAAACATCGAGAACCTACTGTACAGCACAGAGAACTATATTCTGTAAAAACCTGTAAGGGGAAAACATCTGAAAAAGAATACATATATATATCTGAATCACTCTGCTGTACACCTGAAACATGGTAAATCAACTATACTTAAAAGAAGAAAAGGAAGGGAAATGTATTTGCTCATATTAAGGATAAAAAAATGGAAGAATATCATTGACTAATAAAAGTTCTAAGCAGTAAGGGAAGGTTGGAGAACAGAGGTGGACGTTTCTTAGGTGAAAGAGCCACAGGCAGCTTTGTAACGGGGGTAACAGACTTCCAGGAACGCACCGGCCCATCGCCGCCAAGGGAGAGACAGCCAGACAGCGCGGCCTCCTGACTGGCCAACAGCTGCAGAGCGGGCCCAGTGAGGCGCTTCCAAACCAGGCCTAACCTAACTCTCCAGATCCAACTACCAGGTTACAGGAAGTTCTACTGTCCATACTGTTTACTGGGTTCTCGAGGCAAGAATGCTGGAGTGGTCTGCCACGTCCTTCTCCAGTGGACCACGTTTTGTCAGAACTCTCCACCATAACCCCTCTGTCTTGGGTAGTCCCACATGGTATGGCTCATAGTTTCACTGACTTAGACAAGGCTGTGGTCCATGGGATGAGATTGGCTAGTTTTCTGTGACTGGTTTTCAGTCTGTCTGCCCTCAGATGGAGAAGGATAAGAGGCTTATGGAAGCTTCCTGATGAGAGAGACAGACTCACAGGGACACTGGGCCTTGTTCTGATGGGCAGGGCCATGCTCAATAAATCTTTAACCCAATTTTCTGTTGAAGGGCGGGGCTGTGTTCCCTCCCTGTTATTTCAGATAGGACACTGAAAGATGAAATCCCCGAATATGCTACTGGAGAAGAGTGGAGAAATAACTCCAGAAAGAAGGAAGAGCCAAAGCAATAACACTCAGTTGTGGATGTGACTGGTGATGGAAGTAAAGTCCGAAGCTGTAAAGAGCAATACTGCATAGGAACCTGGAATGTCAGGTCCATCAATCAAGGCAAACTGGAAGTGGTCAAACAGGAGATGCCAAGAGTGAACGTTGACATTCTAGGAATCAGTGAACTAAAATGGGCTGGAATGGGTTAAACAGTAGATACTAGTATATCTACTACTGTGGGCAAGAATCCCTTAGAAGAAATGGAGTAGCCCTCAGAGTCAACGAAAGAATCCAAAATGCAGTACTTGGATGCAGTCTCAAAAATGACAGTATGATCTCTGTTCATTTCCAAGGCAAACCATTCAATATCACAGTAATCCAAGTCTACGCCCTGACCAGTAATGCTAAAGAAGCTGAAGTTGAACGATTCCATGAAGACCTACAAGACCTTCTAGAACTAACACCCAAAAAAGATGTCCTTTTCATTATAGGGGACTAGAATGCAAAAGTAGGAAGTCAAGAAATACCTGGAGTAACAGGCAAATTTAACAGAATCAAGCAGGGCAAAGGTTAAGAGAGTTTTGCCAAGAGAACGCATTGGTCATAGCAAACACCCTCTTCCAACAACACAAGAGAAGACTCTACACATGGACTTCACCAGATGGTCAATACCGAAATCAGACTGATTATATTCTTTGCAGCTGAAGATGGAGAAGCTCTATATGGTCAGCAAAAACAAGACTGGCAGCTGATTGTGGCTCAGATCATGAACTCCTTATTGCCAAATGCAGACAGAAATTGAAGAAAGTAGGGAAAACCACTAGACCATTCATGTATGACCTAAACCAAATCCCTTACGATTTTACAGGGGAAGTGAGAAATAGATTCAAGGGGTTAGATCTGATAAACAGAGTGCCTGAAGAACTATGGACAGAAGTTCGTGACACTGTACAGGAGGCAGGGATCAAAACCATCCCCCAAAAAAAGAAACTCAAAAAGGCAAAACGGATGTCTGAGGAGGCCTTACAAATAGCTGTGAAAAGAAAAGAAGTAAAAGGCAAAGGAAAAAAGGAAAGATATTCCCATTTGAACGCAGAGTTCCAAAGAACAGCAAGGAGAGATAAGACTTCCTCAGTGATCAGTGCAAAGAAACAGAGGAAAACAACAGAATGGGAAAGACTAGAGATCTCTTCAAGAAAATCAGATACCAAAGGAACATTCCATGCAAAGATGGGCTCGATAAAGGAAAGAAATGGTATGGACCTAACAGAAGCAGAAGATATTAAGAAGAGGTGGCAAGAATACACAGAAGAAATTTACAAAAAAAGAACTTCATGACCCAGATAATCACGATGGTGTGATCACACACCTAAAGCCAGACACCCTGGAATATGAAGTCAAGTGGGCCTTAGGAAGCATCACTACAAACAAAGCTAGTGGAGGTGATGGAATTCCAGGTGAGCTATTTCAAATCCTAAAAGATAGCTGTGAAAGTGCTGCACTCAATATGCCAGCAAATTTGGAAAACTCAGTAGTGGCCATGGGACTGGAAAAGGTCAGTTTTCATTCCCATCTCAAAGAAAGGAAATGACAAAGAATGCTCAAACTACCACACAATTGCACGTATCTCACACTCTAGCAAAGTAATGATCAAAATTCTCCAAGCCAGGCTTCAACAGTACATGAACCATGAACTTACAGATGTTCACGCTGGATTTAGAAAGGCAGAGGAACCAGAGATCAAATTGCCAGCATCCATTAGATCATCGAAAAAGCAAGAGAGTTCCAGAAAAGCATCCATCTCTGCTTTATTGACTATTCCAAATCTTTGTGTGTATCACAACAAACTGTGGAAAATTCTTAAAGCGATGGGAATACCAGACCACCTGACTCGTCTCCCGAGAAATCTGTATGCAGGTCAAGATGCAACAGTTAGAAATGGACACAGAACAACAGATTAGTTTCAAATAGGAAAGGAGTATGTCAAGGCTGTATATTGTCACCCTGCTTATTTAACTTATATGCAGAGTACATCATGCCAAATGCCGAGCTGGATGAAGCACAAGCTGGAATCAAGATTGCCAGGAGACATATCAATAACCTCAGATATGCAGATGACACCACCCTTATGGCAGAAAGTGAATAGGAACTAAAGAGCCTCTTGATGAAAGTGAAAAAGTTGGCTTCAAACCCAACATTCAGAAAACTAAGATCATGGCATCCGATCCCATCACTTCATGGCAAACATATGGGGAAACAATGGTAAGTGACAGACTTTATTTTCTTGGGTTCTAAAATCACTGCAGATGGTGACTGCAGCCATGAAATTAACAGACGCTTGCTCCTTGGAAGAAAAGCTATGACCAATCTAGACAGCATATTAAAAAAGCAGAGACATTACTTTGCCAACAAAGGTCTGTCTAGTCAAAGCTTTGGTTTTTCCAGTAGTCATGTATGGATGTGAGAGTTGGAATATAAAAAAAGCTGATGCTTTTGAACTGTGGTGTTGGAGAAGACTCTTGAGAGTCCCCTGGACTGCAGGAAGATCCAACTAGTCCACCCTAAAGGAAATCAGTCCTGAATATTCATTGGAAGGACTGATGCTGAAGCTGAAACTCCAATACTTTGGCCACCTGATGTGAAGAACTGACTCATTTGAAAAGACCCTGATGCTGGGAAAGATTGAGGGCAGGAGAAGGGGATGACAGAGGATGAGATGGCTGGATGGCATCACTGACTCAATGGACATGAGTTTGAGCAAGCTCCGAGGATGGTGATGGACAGGGAAGCCTGGCGTGCTGCAGTCCATGGGGTCACAGAATCGGACACGACTGAGCAACTGAATTGAACTGAACTGACAGGAAATTCTAGGGTAGAGAGAGGCTTCCCTGGTGGCTCAGAGGTAAAAGAATCCGCCCGCCAGTGCTAGAGACCAGGAGATGTGGGTCTGATCCCTGGTTGGGAAGATCCCCTGGAGGAGGTCTAGGCAACCCACTCCAGTATTCTTGCCTGGAGAAATCCGTGGCCAGAGGAGCCTGCGGGCTACAGTCCGCGGGGCCACAGAGCTGGACAGGACTGAGGCACTGCGCAGGCAGCACTAGGGCAGAGAAGCACGGTACAGGACCCCATAAGGATTTGGTGGAAACGTCTGTCGGACAAAGGACCCAGTCTCCTCACTGTGTGCCACAATTTTTAACAATGCACGCCCCACACTTGCATCAGGAGTCTCCCCCGTGAAAACACCACTGCTGCCGTTTCACAGGTGAAGTAACCGTGCCTCGGGAACAAAGCGGGGCGCAACGACGCGGCTGTCCGGCGCCCCCCGGCCCACAGCCTCCCCCGCCTCTCCCCGCGGACGCGGCCACTCCGAGGGGCCGGCCTCCCAGAAGGCCCTGCACGCCGCGGAGGACTCTGGGATACAAGCGGATACACAAACCCGAGAGGGCGCCGAGAGCCGGCCCAAGGGACCCCCCACCAAGCCCGCCGAGCGCCTTCTTCATCCCTCCTGGGGGCTCACCTTTCCTCCCGCTGTCCGGAGCCTCGGCGACACCCGCAAAGGCGGGGAAGAGCGCCATGGTCGCAGGCCGCGCTGCCGCCTCACCCCACCAAGATGGCGCCGGGAGCCCGAGGCCGACCGGAAGGCCGCTGCGGTGGCGGTGCACTCTGGGAAGTGTGGTTTTCTCGGTAGCGCCCTGAGCCTAGTCCTCAGCCGTGGGGGCGGGGCGGAACGAAAAGGGGGCGGGACCAAAAGGGCGGGGGGGCGGGACCAAAAGGGCGGGCGGGCGGGGCGGGGCGGAAGGGACCGCCTCCCGGTAGTCAGCACCTGCTTGCTTCTTTGAGAAACAGAAAATACTGAGTGGAGGTGGCGCTTCTTCAGGGCAGAAAGTTCTAGGAATTTGGAATTCTGATTCCGCTCCTGAGTTCACACCCTGGCTTCCTGAGTGAGTCAAATTAACCAGATTCCCGAAGCTTTGCTTTGATGAAACAAAAATTCATATTTTAAGGCAGGATAGAAATTGAAATGAATTTTTCTCTGCCCATTGTACCTCCTCCCTCCCCGCTAGTGTGCATTGTGTATCTGAATTTTGCATTAAGGAGCCCTTCCCAGGGACAGAAGGCCTGCCCAAGAGGCTCAGGGGTAAAGAATCTGCCTGCAATGCAGGAGACCAGGGTTTGATCCCTGAGTGGGGACGATCCCCTGGAGGAGGAAATGGCAACCCACCCCAGTATTCTTGCCTGGAGAATACCAGGGACAGCGGAGCCTGGCGGGCTAAAGTCTGTTGGGTTGCAAGGAGTGGGACACGACTGAGTGACTTAAGTGCAAGCACACAATCTCGTTCTCTTCCAGTGGCAGAAATGCCTGTTCAATCATGAACATCACTTTATTTTGTTTATTTATTTATTTTTTTTTTCTGATGCCAGCTAGGTGATTCGTTAGAAGATAACACTCCTTTCACGATCCTGTAAGGGAGTCACCGATGACCCACCAGACAGCTTGTAAGTGCAGACGTCTTTGGTGAACTCTGTATACAATGCCGATATGTCATTCCCCTTAAAGATGGTGACTGGTGCAAACAGGCTGGTCAGAGGAACTTGGGAGAACACTGGGTCACATGTTATGGAAATGCTTGGCTTAAATGCATGCTTATGACTTTATTAGTGTTACTAGCTGTATTACTTATATTCTGCCTAATCTATAAGATCGTTTCTTGCATTACCCAATGTGTGACTGAGCCTCAGATCAAATTAATGTGATTAGATGACCTGAAGTGATTAATCAAATACAGAGTTCTGTAAGATCAAAGACTGTAATAGTGATTAGATGACCTGAAGTGATTGATCAAATACAGAGTTCTGTAAGATCAAAGACTGTAATAGTGTAACCCTAGATACGGGAGGAAGCAACAAGAGAGGACCATTTCCCAGACTGCAGCAGACTAGGAAGACAGGCCGTCCAGGGCCTCCCTGGTGGTCTGCTTGAGCTTCTTCCTGCTGATGCAGGGGACACAGCTTCTGTCCCTGGTCCAGGAAGATCCCACAGGTCTCAGAGCAACCAAGCCTGTGTGCCAAGACTACCGACTTAAAGCACTAACGCCCAAGAGCCACAACCACTGAGCTCACGTGCCGCAACTGCTGAGGCCCACTCGCCTGGAGCCTGTGCTCCGCGGGCAGGGAGGCCGCTGCAGGGGGCCGGAGCCCCGCCTGAAGAGTGGCCCCTGCTGGCCACAACCGGAGGGAGCCCGCGTCAGCAGGGAGAAGCCAGCGCGGCTAAAACAAGTGAAAAACCTTGAGGACCGTCCAGGGGCTTTTGGTTACTATTAAAGGAGCCTAGTCCAGTAACAGGACGTTGCGTGGCCTATCCAGAAAACCTTTGCCTGACCTGGGAATGAGCATTCCTAGCTCATGACAAATGTCATGGAATGCCTCCCAAGACGTGGTCACAATTCAGACCAAAAGGGTGGGGGTTGTAGAATAATGTCGCCCACCATCCAGTTCTACCAAGTCACTAGGCACTGAAGCCACTGAAAGGAATTTATGAAAGGAATTCAGGGCAAGTATCAGGATGAGACTGTGACCCTCAGGTAGTGAGAGTTTCAGAAGAAAAATTTATGAACCCAATTTCTTGCATCTTCCTATACTTAGAAATGCACTAAAACCATTAACTAAGATATCTGTTCCTCCCAAACAGCAGTAACCTTCTACTAATATGAGAGTTAATTGCACATAAGAAAGTGAAAGTGTTAGTCGCTCAGTTGTGTCCGACTCTTTGTAACCCATGGACTGTAGCCCAGCAGGCTCCTCTGTCCATGGGGATTCTCTAGGCACAAATACTGGAGTGGGTTGCCGTTTCCTTATTCAGGGGTTCTTCCCAATCCAGGAACTGAACCTGGGTCTCCTGCATTGCGGGCAGATTCTTTACCATCTGAGCCACTCGGGAAGCCCTAATTGCACATAACCATTCACCAAAATCACATACATGCTTGCCTCCTCCTATACCCCTTCAGAACAGTTCTCAGAGTTATCTCGGAGATCATCTCCTGGATTATAATCCTCAGGTTGACTTGAACAAAATTTTCCATTTCTTTCCTAGATTGACTATTGATTATTTATTTTTGTGTGGGTGGACAGTGTCCTCTGCAAAATGTTTGGAAGGTTAAATGAGTACAGAGGTAAAGTGCTTAGACTTGTACCTGGCTCATCAAACGCACTTAATACGAGTTAGCTCTAAACATGAGTTGTGACTGCAAGTCTGACTCAAAGCTGTGTGAAATAGCCAAACTTCAAACAATGTATCATTTTAAACATGTTAGGAGTGCTCGCTTCAGCAGCACATATACTAAAATTGGAATGATACAGAGAAGATTAGCATGGCCCCTGCGCAAGGATGACACGCGGACTCGTGAAGCGTTCCATATTTTTGAGGAAGAATGCCTTTGCCAGTGTCATTCTCTTTGGAACCAGCAATAGCAGCTCCATTTCTGGGGTCTGGGTCTTCCCAGGCCAGGAGCTTGCTTTTCCGCTGAGTCCAGATTGGCAGGTGGACTACGAGTCATACACATGGCGGAAACTGAATCCTGGCAGTGAGGAGACCCAGATGCTGGTTCGAGAATACTTCTCCTGGGACGGGGCCTTCCAACATGTGGGCAAAGCTTTCAATCAGGGCAAGGTCTTCAAGTGAACGCCTCTTGCCATCGCTCAGCCGCCTGCACCTGCCCTTCGGGGAGAATGGGGGTCATTAAAGGAAACTGAACATTGAAAAAAATAATAATAATAAATAAATAAATAAACATGTTAGGAATGTAACAGAATTCAAGGTCCTCTCAAGCTCAAAGGTTTTTGCTGGTTAGAAAATATATTCACCCACTTATAAACTATTCTTGACTTAGGAAAAAAATGAATCTAATGGAGACTGTTGCCAGAAATACATGGTGAAGGAACGATTTAAAGAGTTCATACTATCTAGAACCCCTAACCATAGAGCTTCCCTGGAGGCTCAGGTGGTAAAGCGTCTGCCTGCAATGCAGGAGACCCAGGTTCAAGCCCTGGGTCAGGAGGAGGCCCTGGATAAGGAGATGGCAACCCACTCCAGTCTTCTTGCCTGGAGAATCCCGTGGACAGAAGTGCCTGGTGGGCCCCAGTCCATTGGGTTGCAAAGAGTAGGACACAACTGAATGACTAAACATTTCATTTCATTTTACTATCTAGACGCAATCAGCCAAATTTACAGACTGGGAAATTATAGAAAACACCCCGGTTTCTTCAATGAATCAACATCTTTAAGGTACGAGAGAGACTGCAGTAGATGAAAAGATTTTAGGGTCGTGTCAACCAGATGAGATATGTGGCCCCATGATGATTCTGGTTGGGAAAATTATAAAAGGGCCTCTTTTAAGATAGATGATGAAATTAAAAATGGATAGGGTGTTACATGACATCAAGTAATTCTTGTTAAATCTGTTAGGTATACTAACATACTATGGCACTGAGGTTACTTTTTTAAAGTTCTTATATGTTAGAGATACATACTGAAGTATTTGCAGGTATAAATATGTAAATGCATGTATGGATGTGAGAGTTGGACCATAAGGAAAGCTGAGCACCGAAGAATTGATGCTTTTGAACTGTGGTGTTGGAGAAGACTCTTGAGAGTCCCTTGGACTGCAAGGAGATCCAACCAGTCCATCCTAAAGGAAATCAGTCCTGAATATTCATTGGAAGGATTGGTGCTGAAGCTGAAACTCCAGTACTTTGGCCACCTGATGTGAAGAGCAGACTCCTTGGAAAAGACCCTGATGCTGGGAAAGACAGAAGGAGGGAGGAGAAGGGGACGACAGAGGATGAGATGGCTGGATGGCATCACCGACTCGATGGACATCAGTTTGAGTAAACTCCGGAGTTGGTGATGGACAGGGAGGCCTGGCATGCTTCAGTCCATGGGGTCACAGAGAGTCAGACACGACTGAGTGACTGAACTGAACTGAAAGCTGGGTAATGTGAACGTAGCAGGAAGACTATTTTGCCTTTTTTGTTATGTACACTGAAATGTTTCATAATACAAAATTTTTAAACTAGAAATTTAAAAACTTAGTTTTAAAAAAGCATAGCAGTAAAAAGGAACAACCTACTGATAGATGCAGCAACATGAATGAATCTAGAAATCTCTGCTGGGTGAGAAAAGCCAGACACAGAAGAGTACTTACTGGATGATTCTGTTGATGTAAAAGTCTAGAAAATGCAAATTTATATATAGTGACAGAAAAAGAATTAGTGGTTTCCTGGCTCTGAGAGCAGAGGGAAGGATATTCTATGTTGGGGGGGTGTGTGTGGAGGATCTCTTGGGGGTGATAAAAATGTTCTGTATCTTGGTTGTGGTGGTAGTGGTTTCATGCGCATGTAACCATTTTTTTTTTTAAGCTTAAAGCTTTTTTTTTAAACCTTACACTAAGGTTTTGAATTTGTTGTTTCAAGAAACTGAACACTAATCTTTTAAACTAGGGCTCAGTAAACTTTCTGAAAAGGGTCACATAGAAATTATTTTAGACATTCCAGAATATACGGTCTCTATGGCAACTGAAATTTGAATTTTCACATGTCATAAAATGTTATTCTCCTTTCTGTTTTTTCCAACATTTGCAAATGTAAAAACCATGCTTAACTAATGGGCTGTGCAAATCAGCGTGGGCCAGTCGGCATTTGTGGTTCACTGCCACGCCATGCTAAGCCACTTCAGTTGTGTCAGACTGTGCGACCCCGCAGACTGGGTAAGAGCCGCCCACCAGGCTCCCCTGCCCGTGGAATTCTCCAGGCAGGAACACCGGAGTGGGTTGCCATGCCCTCCTCAGGGGATCTTCCCAACCCAGGGGTGGAACCTGCATCTCTTAAGTCTCCTGCGCTGGCAAGCAAGTTCTTGACCACTAACGCCACCTGGGTAGTTCACTGGACCCTTGCAAACTTTTTACTGTTAAACAAAAATAAAAGTAAACTTTTGAAGGTCTTCTCTGCACAGGAAAACTACCCCAGAAATCTTGACCTCAATAAAGTGAACAGACTGGCCATGAAGAACGAAAAAGACATCGGCATGAGCCAGGGGCTGAAAACCATAGACAAGAGTCTTGAAGCAATGCTGCTGGAGACATAGCACAGACAGAAAGACTGCCGAGAGGCGGTCAGACGCCACGTAGGTCGGTGCGCACGGTGCTCATTCTCTGGTAAAGGAGCACCTACGTGATCCACAGCAGGGAGGTCCAACCAGTCCATCACTGGAAGGACGTGATCCACAGCAGGGAGGTCCAACCAGTCCATCACTGGAAGGACGGATGCTGAAGCTGAAGCTTCAATACTTTGGCCGCCTGATGTGAAGAGCCGACTTGTTGGGAAAGCCCCTGAGGCTGGGAAAGGTTGAAGGCAGGAGGAGAAGGGGCAGCAGAGGATGAGATGGCTAGATAGCATCACTGACTCAATGGACACGAGTTTGAGTGAATTCCAGGAGATAACAGAGAACAGAGGAACCTGGTATGCTGCAGTCCACAGGGTCTCAAAGAGATGGAAATGACTTTTCAACTGAGCAACAACAACAAATCCTAGAAAAAAGACCAGGTAATGGACACTTTTTGTTCCGGTTCATTTGCCTTCTCTTCTCTAAATCTACAGGTGGTCCTGTTAATACAACGTGGCTGCGCTGTTCTGGCCCCATCTGACTGGCCAGGGTAAGGATGTGGCCCAATCAGCCCCATCTTCAGTTGGTCGGTGCTCAACCCAGCTCTGACCCAAGCTAGGCCAAGCAAGGTTCTTTTCTAGGAATTTTGGAGCTAGAACTGAAAAAGAGAAGCTGGTCTCTCTTTATGTGTCTGGACTGCAAGATATCGTAGTCCAGGAGCTGGTGGACAAGCAGAGAAAAGCTACCAGTGGAGAGAGAAGGATGAAAGCAGATACGAGTTGACGAAGAGGGTACAGAGATTTTAGAACTCTGAACCCAGCTGTTCCTGGAGCCTCGGTTCTCTGCATGGATTCTGGAAACAGCACAGTATCTCTATCATGGATCCCTCATTTCAGTTAAGCAGATCCCATGTGAATTTCTGTCACAACCAAGAGCCCTAAATGACACAGAATGAATGAGTGAATGAGTGAATACATGACAACACCCCCACACTCGAGGTCACAGTCCCCGAGCCTGGAGGTGTTCCAGTTAGCTTCAGTGATGATGTGACTTTTAAACTGATGTAAATATCACAGGAGGGAAACCTCACCAAGATGGAGCTGGAGAAGGGTCCCTCATGCACATACCACTTAGTCTCAATTACAGGAAGAGCTGTCTACTACAGACCCCAATAGAAGAATCATCAAGGAGGAGCCAGCAATTACATGTGCCGATAGGGAAAGAGGGACATCGTGTCTGCGACAAGAAATCCAGTGCTCCAGCAGCACAGCCAAGGAGAAACTGTCCTTACCGAAAACTCACGCTGTTCTCTAATTGTTGTTGTTTGGTCACTAAGTCGTGTCCAACTCTTCGGCCCCACGGACTGCAGCGTGCCTGGCTTCCCTGTCCTTCACTCTCTTATCAACCCCTCCAATGTCCTCCTTTTCCCTGTAACATGACCTTCCTCTCCCTTGTTTACTGGACTTACATATGGCTTTGGCTATCACTTGCTTGTCCCAAATTGCAATTCCTCCTTTATTCCCAAATAAACCTTTTTTTGCTCATTAAATAACTGGCTTTTACTTTTATTTCTTTTAGTTCATTTTTAATTGAAGGATAATTCTTTTACAGTATTGGTTTGATCTCTGTCATACATCAATATGAATTAGCCATATGTCCTCCGATCTGGAGACTCCCTCCCACCTCCCGCCCTTTCCCACCCCTCTAGATTGCCACAGAGACCCAGTTTGAGTTCCCTAACTGACTCTTATTTTTAAGGTCAACACTGGTCTATGCTGAACATGTAAAAACTAACTATTTACCACTAACCTCTTTACCACTGAGCACCAGGCAAGCCCATTACTGCTGACCCTCTTCCCTCACTTCTGTGTCCTGTGTGTAAAGAATCCATCTGCCAATGCAGGAGACACAGGAGACTCAAGTTTGATCCCTGGGTGGGGATCCCCTGGAGGAGGGCATAGCAACCTACTCCAGTGTTCTTGCCTGGAGAATCCCATGGACAGAGGAGCCTGGCGGGCTGCAGTCCATGGGGTCACAGGGAGTCGGACACGACTGAGTGACTAAACCATCGCCACCGCCGACAAGGTAGAACATGTACACAAATTGTCAGAAAACAGATGACACCTGACTAGTGAAGGTATAAAGTGATACTGGAATTCAGAGGAGGGTATTGCTGAAGGGGGGAGACGTGGGGTCGCAAAGAGTCAGACACGACTGGAGCCACTGAGCACACACACACGCCAGCAGTAGCACTTGGGGATGCTGTTAGCGTTTAGAAGAGTCTTCAGGGGAACACTCGAGTTTGCTCTCGGGGGGCTCTGTGGTCAGGCTGAGGGCATTACCTAAAGGCCTTGGAGAAAGGAGATTCTAACTAGGTATTTAAAAGGTTGCATGGATTTTCCTGGGTAGCTTACTCAAACTAACATTTCTCCCCAAGATGCCCTGAAAGAGTTTTCCAGTCTCTGTTACGTGTAGAGCTCTTCTAGAAAGTGGCCTGTTTTGTAAGTTAAACTGATAATGAAAGGGATCGGTGAAACAGCACAAGACTGTTATTCTTTTTAAATGATTTCTAATAAGTAAATAGCTAAATCTCTAATATACATTTCTTTGACTAGCAAAGTGTCATTGTTAAGAACTGGTACTTTCTGTTCAAAACTTCATTTACCCTATTGACTTTTCTCTCCCTAGTGATTCTCCAGGCTCGTGGTGTCACGTTTTTAAGTATGGGGCAAGTGTGGCTGGTTTTGCTTTTCCCCTCTTATTCCCTTCTGCACTTCTCTTTTCACTGCCTTCTCTCATTTCCAAAAGAACAAAAATGTGCTTTTTTTTCTACCAGTAGTTTCCAGTTGCCACTGAAAGTATCTAAATTAAATCACATCCACTTTTAAAGAGTGCAGAGAGGAACTATCCCACCAAGCATTGCAGCACGCCATCTGTGCTTGATATAAGAAAAAAGTTTTACAGGAAATTACAAAGAATATGGGGAATAATTGCCCATATTTTCATTCAGTTCAGTTCAGTCATGTCCGACTCTTTGTGACCCCATGAACCGCAGCACACCAGGCCTCCCTGTCCGTCACCAACTCCCGGAGTCCACCCAAACACATGTCCATCGAGTCGGTGATGCCATCCAGCCATCTCCTCCTCTGTCATCCCCTTCTCCTCCTGCCCCCAATCCTTCCCAGCATTAGGGTCTTTTCCAATGGGTCAACTCTTCGAATGAGCTGGCCAAAATATTGGAGTTTCAGCTTCAACATCAGTCCTCCCAGTGAACACCCAGGACTGATCTTCTTTAGGATGGACTGGTTGGATCTCCTTGCAGTCCAAGGGACTCTCAAGAGTCTTCTTCAAAAGCATCAATTCTTCAGCACTCAGCTTTCTTCACCATCTAACTCTCCCATCCATACATGACTGCAGGAAAAACCATAGCCTTGACTAGATGGATTTTTGTTGGCAAAGTAATGTCTCCGCTCATCAATATGCTGTTTAGGTTGGCCATAACTTTCCTTCCAAGGAGTAAGTGTCTTTTAATTTCATGGCTGCAATCACCATCTGCAGTGATTTTGGAGCCCCCCAAAATAAAGTCTGCCTCTATTTCCACTGTTTCCCCATCTATTCCCCATGAAGTGATGGGACCAGATGCCATGATCTTAGTTTTCTGAATGTAGAGCTTTAAGCCAATTTTTTTCACTCTGCTCTTTCACTTTCATCAAGAGGCCTTTTAGTTCCTCTGCATTTTCTGCCATAAGGGTGGTGTCATCTGCATATCTGAGGTTACAGATACTATTTTGGATTATTTCTGCAGAGGCCCTTTCTTTCCTTTTTGGTCTTAGTTTATGAGTATATTCTTTCATCATAGCTGTGATTACCTTTCCTCCTAATGGTCTACATAAGCAAGTCTGTTTACTACAAACCTCATAAATATCCATTAGATGCATAATGTTTCATCCAATGAAATATTCTGCTTAACCACTTCCTACTCCTAGATATCTAGTGAACCTCACTTCTTGTGTCCTCTCATCAGTGTTACCCATGAGTTTTCCAGGACTCGGATACACAGGCAGGACTGTCAGCCACGAGATCTTAAGTGGCAGCTCATCCACCAGCTTCCACTTTTCCCCTTTCTAGTTGCCTTGAAGTGATGGAACCAGATGCCATGATCTTGGTTTTTTGAATGTTAAGTTTCAAGCCAACCTTTTCCCTCTCCTCTTTCACCCTCATCAAGAGGCTCCTTAGTTCCTCTTCACTTTCTGCCATTAGAGTGGTATCATCTGCGTATCTAAAGTTGTTCATATTTCTTCTGGCAATCTTGATTCCAGATTGTGATTCATCCAGCCTGGCATTGCACATGATGTAGTAACAGATATTATTTTCTTGGGTTCCAGTATCACTGCAGATGGTGTCTGCAGGCGTAAAATTAAAAGGCACTTGCTCCTTGGAAGGAAAGCTATGACAAACCTAGACAGTGTATTAAAAAGCAGAGACATCACTTTGCCAACAAACGTCCACATAGTCAAAGCTATGGTTTTGCCAATAGTTGTGTATGAATGTGAGAGTTGGACTATAAACAAAGCTGAGTACTGAAAAATTGGTGTTTTTGAACTGTGGTGCTAGAAAAGACTCTTGAGAGTCCCTTGGACTGCAAGGAGAACCAACCAGTCCATCCTAAAGGAAATCAGTCCTGAATACTGATTGGAAGGACTGGTGCTGAAGCTGAAGCTCTAATACTTTGGCCATCTATGCAAAGATCCAACTCATTGGAAAAGACTCTGATGTTGAGAAAGATTGAAGACAATAGGAGAAGAGGGCAGCAGAGGATAAGATGATTGGATGGCATCACCGACTCAGTGGACATGAGTTTGAGCAAGCTCCGGGAGACAGTGAAGGACACTGAAGCCTGGCGTGCTGCATCCCAGGGTCGAAAAAATTCGGCCACGACATAGCAACTGAAAACAGCAACATCTACCAGTAGCCAAGAAGGATGTTTGTAATGAGGAACTGCCACAGTGCTTGAAACCTGGCCTTCCCTGACCTTCCCTGAAGTCCAGCGGTTTCCCAGAGTTGCTAATCAAGGGAGGAGCAGCCAAGAAACCACCTGGACAAGATGAAAGGGCCCAGAGGAGCTCATCAGATTACAAGACCAGTCACTTGAGATGAGACTGAGAGAAAAGCAAGTCGCTCAGTCATTGTGTCTGACTGTGACCCCATGGACCGTAAGTCCATGGAGTTCTCCAGGCCAGAAGACTGGAGTGGGTAGCCGTTTGCTTCTCCAGGGGGCCTTCCCAACCCAGGGATCGAACCCACGTCTCCCACATTGCAGGTGGATTCTTTATTGCAGGCTGAGTCATCAGGGAAGCCCTGAGACGAGATTAAGGGATCACAAAGCTGCTCACCCCCTAATCTTGTCCACAACCCAACCCTGGAACCATTGTTCTAAAACTTCTCATCAGACCCTCATGGGTTGGTGTGTGTGTGTGAGTCACTTAGTCCTGCAGACTCTATATGACCCCATGGTCTGTCCGTGGAATGTTCTAAGCTAGCATACTGGAGTGAGTTGCCATTTCCTTCTCCAAGGGACCTTCTCAACCCAGAAATAAAACCCGAGTCTTCTGCATCGTAGATGGATTCTTCACAATCTGAGCCACCAGGGAAGCCTAGTTTTTGGAGGCAGGAGCCCGCCATGTCCTCCTTTGCCTGTTTAAGTAGTCGAGCTGCCCTTTCCTCCCTCATCCAAAACTGTCTCCAAGATTCAATTCAGCATCAGCGTACAGAGAAGCTGAGCTTTGGGTAATGTGCTGGAGCATGAGGAGTGAGGTGGCCAAGAGGGAAGCCAAGGAGGATGAGAGGACGCTTTCTAAAAAGACAAACAGAACTTCACATAACGTAGGCAAAACCCCGTGGAACATTCCCTCAGCGGTGACTACACAGCATGCCAACAGTATCTACAGCCATCTCAAGGAACAAAGGACAGAGATAATCTATAAAGGAGCACCAGCAGCACGGGGAGGTGGGGATCAACCTGCCTGGGAGGGCTGCTCCCATAGGTCTTGACAAATAAGGAGTTCACTGGCAGGTCTATTTGCAGTTTTTTAAGGAACCTCCACACTGCTTTCCATAGTGGCTGTACTAGTTAAAAAACTGCAAATAGACCTGCCATATGACCCAGCAATCCCACTGCTAGGCATATACACCGAGGAAACCAGAATTGAAAGAGCCACGTGTACCCCAATGTTCATCGCTGCTTTGTTTACAATAGCCAGGACATGGAAGCAACCTAGATGCCCATCAACTGACGAATGGATAAGAAAGCTGTGGTACATATACACAATGGAATATTACTCAGCATTAAAAAAAAAAATTCATTTGAATCAGTTCTACTCAGATGGACGAAACTGGAGCCCATTATCCAGAGTGAAGTAAGCCAGAAGCAAAAACAACAATACAGTATATTAACGCATATATATGGAATTTAGAAAGATGGTAACGAGAACCCAGCATGCAAGACAGCAAAAGGAACGCAGATGTATAGAATAGACTCGTGGACTCTGTGGAAGAGGGCAAGGGTGGGATGATATGGGAGAATGGCATTGAAACATGTTAGTTATCATATGTCTAATCAATCACCAGCCCAGGATTGATGCTCGGGGCTGGTGCAACGAGATTTCCCGGGGGGAGGGAGGAGGGAGGGGGAGCATATGTAAACCCATGGTGATATCATGTCATTGTATGGCAAAACTAATAAAAATAAATAAATAAAATTAAAAAAAAAAAAGGAGTTCACTGGCTCGACAAAGGAGAATGTGTAGGCGGAGGGAATAGCATGTGCCGAAGTGGGAGTTCTAAAGCAGCGGGGGGCTTCCCTGGTGTCTGGTGGTGAAGAGTCCATCTTCCAGCTAGGGCACGAGGCGCGGTCCCTGACTGGGCAGCTGAGATCCTGTTACCTCAGAGCAGCTAAGCCTGAGAGCGGCAACTCGAGAAAGAAAAAAAAGGTATGCTCAAGGACCCTCAGCCAGGGGATGCGGCTGCAGTAAAGTGAGGCTGGGGGCAGGTTCTGGAGAGCCCTGACGCTGTGTGTTGTACAATAAAGAATTTGCCTGGTCCTTGTTTCTGACCCTATCTCAGTGGTAAACGCTAAACCCTTGGAATTTCCTGAGTGATTCTTTGTTATTCCTGGTGGCCCCAGGCCACACCTGTTGTGGCTCAGTGGCTAAGTCCTGTCTGAGTCTTTCTGACCCAGTGGACTGCAGCGCCTGGCTTTCCTGTCCTTCACTATCTCCTGGAGTTTGCTCAAACTCATATCCACTGAGTCAGTGATGCTGTCTAACCATCTCATCCTCTGTCGTCCCCTTTCCCTCTCGCCCTCAATCTTTCCCAGCATCAGAGTCTTTTCCAATAAGTCAGCTCTTCTCACCAGGTGGCCCAAGTATTGGAGCTTCAGCTTCAGCATCAGTCCTTCTGAGGGATATTCAGGGTTGATTACAGAATGTAATGAGTTTAATAATATCCGTTGGAATAGGGTCGCTTAAAGTAGGCTTATTAAGCAAAGATGATCTAATTCAAGTCATAGTTTTACAAAAAATTTACAAACAGATGTTTGTGTTACAAATAATTTATGAGAATTCAGAGTTCATATTGAAATGATATTTTAATACAAAAAAAACCCAACTGCAAGAAATGAAAAAGTTACCAAAAAATAAATAAAAAGCATGAATATCTTTTAACTGCATGCTAAGTACTATGCTCTATGCTGATGATAAACTTTCATTCCAAGTGAGGGAAATGTCATTCAAGATGCCTTCAAGGATCTCATAATTCAGAAGGGGAACACAAAACCTAGCAGATAGATAATGCTTGTAAGATGACATGGTGAGACAATGAAAGAGATTTTTTTCAGTATAACTGTAGCAGAGATGAAATTAAAGACCCAGTTGGTAATAGTGATACCCTTCTTCATCCCATTCGGAGTATTGTTTTTAACCTTATAATAGGACCTGAGAATACCATTTAAATGAAAATACTCATGTAAACTTGCCCATTTAAAATGGTCCACAATAATTACAAAAGTCCACAAAAGTCTACAATAATCCATTGTAAATTGAATGGCATAACACTGCTTTAAAACTACATAGACAGAATAGACTAGAGTACAGAAACAGAATTTGATCTAAGCACGGTATTTCTAATCAGTGAAGAAAGTATGAGTTATTCAATAAATGATCAGAAATAAATTTTAATTTGGAGGAAAAATTATATCGTATCCATAGTTTTTCTTATTGACAAATTCTATTTGGATCAATGATTAGATATTTTTAAAGCACATGAAAAATTATAAAAAAAACAGTATTTTAAAAATCTTGAGTCAAATGAGATCTTTCTAAACATGACACCATCTTTGAAAAGGAAAATGCTCATAGATTTTTGGTTAGGTTAAATTTGTAAACTTCTGAATTATAGAAAACTGTCAAAAACAAAGGCAAAAATTAAAACAACAACAAAACAAAAAGCAACCCACGTTAAGGAAATTCTTTCACAGTCCGGTGGTTAGGACTCCACACTTCTACTGCAGGGAGCCCGGATTTGAGCCCTTTGTGGAACTAAGATCCCACAAGCCTCGTCGGGTAGCCAACAAGACGAAACAAAGCCTAGGTCATCTGGACGAGTATCTTAAGACATGTAAAGAGCTCTTATAAATGAACAAGAAAAATGTGACTTCCCTGATAAAATGGGAAAATGAAAATGCAATTCACAAAAAGAAGCTTTTCAAATAATCATGTGGGAAGATAGTGCTCTTATTAGTAGTCAAAGAAATGCAAATTCCATCTCAATAAATGATGGTGAAGATATTAAGCCTGAAAATATCGGTCTGTGCAGAAAGCAGACAGTGTTATGGGCTGAGGGTGGTGAGACACCTCGGTAGAAGCCTTCTAGATGGGAATATGGTGATGCGTGTAAAAGAGTAAAAGGAGAAAAGAAAATAGAGGAGGTTGATGAGAAGAGATGCTGAAGGGAATATTTTTGAACAAATTTAGCCCTTTTCAACAAATTTATCTTATAATTTATCTAGTATATGCTTCAGGTCAGGTTTCAGCAGGGCGGGTTTCTCTAGAGACCTGCTCGGCCGCAGGTGGCCACCTTCTCCCTGTCCTCAGGTGGCTCTGCTCTGACGCTGTCTCCTCTCCCTACAAGGACACCAGTCACTAGACTAAGGCTCCACGCTTATTTAACCTGGATTACTCTTAAAGCCCTGTTTCCAAATACAGTCATATTGAGGGTTAAGACTTCAACATATGGACTTGAAAAGCGTGAAAGTGTTGCCCTTGACTCTTTGTGACCCCGTGGTCTGTAGCCCACCAGGCTCCTCTGTCCATGGGATTCTCCAGGCAAGAATACTGGAGTGGGTTGCCATTCCCTTCTCCAGGGGATCTTCTCCACCCAGGGATCAAACTCAGGTCTCTTGCATTGCAAGCAGATTCTTTACCATCTGAGCCAAATAGTGAAAAAACGGAAAGAACCTAATAGTGAGGAAAGTAAAATATTACACAGCTGCACAAGTCATGAAGTTAGTTTATATTTATTAACATGGAAAGCTGCCATGATATATGACGTGCTTGTTTTTTGCTTTTTGGTTATTTTTTTGGTTGCACCCTGCAGCTTGTAGGATCTTAGCTCCCCAACCAGGGATTGAACCGAAGCCCTCAGCAGTGAAACCTGAAAGTCTTAACCACTGGACTGCCAGGGAATTCTCTATGGCTTGTTCCTTAACAAGTTTTAAAACAATAGGCATAGTATGATCACACTTTTGCAAAATATCTGTGTATATTTGAAAAATAAAGCTTATGCACTCCAAGGTAAATAAAGTGATATCTGGAGAGTGGAGTTCTGAAAAAATACATATTCAATTTTATATTTTTATGAATAATATATAATGAATATCTTAACCTTTATGATAAAGGAGAAAAAAAGTTATTTTCGAAAGAACAGATCAGTCCTAAATTTATTTCTCCCAGGATTATTTAAAGAAATGGCAAATTCTGATTGCTAATTTTTGCATAAATAATTGCAAATTGTGAGCCGAAGTGACTCCACAGGGTGCATGCACGCAGAAGCGCTGATGTGAGGCAGATGACAGTCTTGAGTGGAAGTGATTCATTTGCAAAAAAACTATGAACATAAAAAAAAGCTCATTAGGGCTTGCCTGGTGGTCCAGTGGCGGGGAGTCTGCCTGTCAATGCAGGGGCTTCAGGGCTGGTCCCCGGTCTGGGCAGATCCCATACGCCGCCGGTGGGCTGCAAGGACTGAGCCCACAGCCCGCGGTCACTGAAGCCCGCGTGCCTAGAGTCTGCTTAGAGCCACACCCCAGCTCCAGAGTAGCCCCCATCTGCTGCAGCCAGAGAAAGCCTGTGTGCAGCAGCGAAGACCGAGAGCAGCGAAAAGTGAATCTTTAAAAAGGTAATTAACCAATGGAACTTATGGGTGTGTTTGGTTGACCCTGGAGATCATTTGGTTAATTTGATTACTGTAGCCTGTCAAACTAAATAATTTAAACCAAAAGCCCTGTTAGAATAGACAAATATGCTGACAAATTTCAAAGACAGTAGATTCTTTTCCTAGTAGCATGGATTCCTGTACACAATTCCAACACCAACTAAATGGAGTTTCACAAATAAATTCACTCTCAGAACCAGGAGAAAGAACCAACCCAACAGCATACATTGGTTTAATCCCTGTTTAGTTTACCCACTAATTCAGGCCCCAGAGTGACAATTCTTTCCTTTTAGTGAAAAAAATCATCCCAACTGGCTACTAATTTTGAGGTAGTTTTTGTATTTAAAGAACCAAAATTCAAGGTAGGTCCCTCAAATTCGAAGAACTCAGCCAGGAAATGTCACCCAGCATGCTGGCCCTTCAGACCAAGCACCCCTCTGGCGTGGCCCTCTCCTGCACGGTCGATGGCTATGTTGTAGCCAGAACCTGCATGATACAGCTTGATTTGCCTGAACAGAAGAAACAGGTCTTTCTCTGTTAGGTTGAAAGGTGGCATCAACGATGGAAATTCATCTCCTGATTTTTAACTACCTGATTTATTGGGATAAGCGAAAGCATAATGTCTGTCAACCTCTCTTGGGATTATCAACTAGCTGATCACAACCTTTCACGATCCTTTAGCATATGGGTTGCATAATCTTTGGGGAATTCTCCAGAATGTGCTGATAATGTTTTCCACTTTGACATTCAAGTTAATTATCACATTTGAATCTTTAATACTTAAAAAAATATATGTTGCTTAATTTGTTCATGAATCAGTGGTTTAATAAATGCCAGCATATATATTGAATTATGTTAATGTTTAATATCTTTTTGAGCAGTTGAAAGTACATTAAAAATTAAAATAAGATTAATTCCCACTTTCCCATTCTTACACTTTAGGTAATGTTATTTTACACTGTGCTATAGTGTTCTACAAGTTGACGTTCAGTGTTTTGAATTAATGAACTTTGTGATTTATTTACTGCCTAGGGTGTTGTTCATTGATTTTTCAATTACTGTAAAACTTTATGCATCATGGCATGAGACCCAGAGGAATCAGATGAAAGGTACTAGGGGAGTTTTCCTTTTAAATGGGGTCATGTTATAAAGACTGAAGACTAAATTAACATCTCTAACATGCCAGCCAGGAACACTGAACTCCGTGTTGGTCGGCTTATGAATGACCTTGCAGAAGTGAACTTTTGAGAAACAGAAAGTTCAGGAAAACCTGCTCTCCCACCCGTGAGACACTGTAAACGTTCCTGACAAACCATCATCGTCCACAACACTAAAAAGCAAGAATTTCTAGGATCCAGTGTATGAGCAAGTGGCAGCCGAGATTTTGGAAGTCCTGACATGTCCTATCATCTTGTCGGTGTCTGGAGCTGCCAGAAGTGATGGCTATGCTTTGCGCCAACACCATGCCTCTGACTTCTTTCCATATTTCTTTCAGTAAGCACTGACAGGATTCCTAGCCTGCCCTGGGCTCTAAGAGCAGAGGGAACAGAACACAGATGACGGTCCCCCAGAGCTGGATTTTTTTTTAATTTCTTGAAAGTCCTGTGTCATTGCCAGGAGGAGCATCCGTGTAGAACATGGCCCCAGCGAGGAAACTCACAGGGAGGTGAGGCGAGGCGAGGAGAGGCTCCCACAGTCACAGAAGAGGGAGATGCCCAGTGGGAACCCTGAGAAGCGGTTGGCGAGGCGACAGAAGCAGCAGACTGAGCCCCAACAAGCCACCTCCCTCATGAACCCACAGCCACAGGGGGCCCAGCCTCCTCAGCCAGCTTGACCCACTCACCCCGGCATCCCAAACCCACAGGGACTTCGCAGGTGCCCGCAGAAAGGGAAGCTCTTCACCTGGCATGAAGGGTTCACTTCAAAAGGAAGACCACAGGCAGGAAGGACAGACCTGTTAACGCCTCAGAAGAAACGGGCCTGACGACAAGGCGCTGCACCACAAACACCCCAGAAGGCCGGGCTGCCCCTGGGTTACTCAGGGGGCTTGAGACCAAACCACACGAAACACCAAGAGGAAGCCTGTGCGTGAGATGAGGGGTAGCTTCGTATTAGCTCATACTAATAAACCTTGACGAGAGACCTCTTCAGGGCTTCTCTGGTGGCTCAGACGCTAAAGAATCCACCTGCAATGTGGGAGACCTGGGTTCGATCCTTGGGTTGGGAAGATCCCCTGGAGGAGGACATGGCAACCCACTCCAGTATTCTGGCCTGGAGAATCCCCATGGACAGAGGAGCCTAGTGGGGTATAGTCTGTGGGGTCACAAAGAATCAGACAGCACTGAGCAACTAAGCACAGCACACAGAACTCTCTTCAAGAAAATTAGACACCAAGGAAACATTTCATGCAAAGATGGGCTCGATAAAGGACAGAAATGGTAGGGACCTAACAGAAGCAGAAGATATTAAGAAGAGGTGGCAAGAATACACAGAAGAACTGTACATAAAAGATCTTCATGACCCAGATAATCACGATGGTGGGATCACTCACCTAGAGCCAGACATCCTGGAATGTGAAGTCAAGTGGGCCTTAGGAAGCATCACTACAAACAAAGCTAGTGGAGGTGATGGAATTCCAGTTGAGCTATTTCAAATCCTAAAAGATGATGCTATGAAAGTGCTGCATTCAATATGCTAGCACATTTGGAAAACTCAGCAGTGGCCACGGGACTGGAAAAAAGTCAGTTTTCATTCCAATCCCAAAGAAAGGCAATGCCAAGAATGCTCAAACCACCACACAATTGCACTCATCTCACACGCTAGCAAAGTAATGCTCAAAATTCTCCAAGCCAGGCTTCAGCAATACATGAACTGTGAACTTCCAGATGTTCAAGCTGGTTTTAGAAAAGGCAGAGGAACCAGATATTAAATTGCCAACATCTACTGGATCATCAAAAAAGCAAGAGAGTTCCAGAAAAACATCTATTTCTGCTTTATTGAGTATGCCAAAGCCTCTGACTGTGTGGATCACAACAAACTGGAAAGTTCTTAAAGAGATGGGAATACCAGACCCCCTGACCTGCCTCCTGACAAACCTGTATGCAGGTGAAGAAGCAAAGTTAGAACTAGACATGGAACAATGGACTGGTTCCAAATAGGGAAAGGTGTACGTCATGGCTGTATGTTGTCACCCTGCTTATATAACTTATATGCAGAGTACATCATGAGAAGTGCTGGGCTGGATGAAGCACAAGCTGAAACCAAGATTGCTGGGAGAAATATCAGTAACCTCAGATATGCAGATGACACCACCCTTATGGCAGAAAGTGAAGAGGAACTAAAGAGCCTCTTGATGAAAGTGAAAGAGGAGAGTGAAAAAGTTGGCTAAAACTCAACATTCAAAAAACAAAGATCATGGCATCTGGTCCCATCACTTCATGACAAATAGATGGGGAAACAGTGGAAACAGTGTCAGACTTTATTTTCTTGGTCTCTAAAATAACTGCAGATGGTGACTGCAGTCATGAAATTAAAGGACACTTACTCCTTGGAAGGAAAGTTATGACCAACCTAGACAGCATATTAAAAAGCAGAGACATTACTTTGCCAACAAAGGTCCATCTAGTCCAAGCTATGGTGTTTCCAGTGGTCATGTGTGATCTTCTTATCAGACCACGACCAGGTGGGCCAGAGTCAACAAAAAGAAAGAGAGACAGAAAGAAGGCTGTGGGGGACCCAGGTCTCTAGTGGAGCAAGGGGGTTTTATTAGCAGAAATGCAGGCTTCCATATCTTTGGTGAAATGATTACACAGGATGAAGTGCCATTAATTGCAACAAAAATGGATGATCTAATACATACGAGGTTGCTGATGCTGAAAGAAATCATGAAAGGGAGTAACTGAAAGGAATCCAGGTAGATACCCTTTCTCCTGAGAACTGCGTTCGGCTCTACTCATTCCGGAATAGGAGCTGGTAAGGAGCAGAGAAGCCTTGAGAAATGGCGTGTAAAGGAAGGAAAGGGCAACATACTAGGCTCCTTATAGCTACACGTCCCCCAACAGTTTCCCCTTTTTGTTATTTTTTATAATTGGGGGTGACTGTTGTTATTTTAGTGAAAAAGGCTCTGGCCAAATGAGTTTGTTTAGTTTGATTAATCTTAGTTGAAATGCATCTACAGTTTACAGAATGGACAAAGATATGACTTACTGTACCTACTGGTACGATATTAGTTATTAGTGGTACAGTTATTAGGACTGCTATTAGTGGTACAATTCCAGATCCAGTACTATGTACAGTCCTTTGCAATCACCCTCGAGGGTTTAGCCCGGACAGTTGCTCAGCTAGTTGTTGAGCTAAAGTTTCTTAGACTATAGGAAGAAGGCAGATTTTTAGAGAAGGCATCAACGATTTCTTTTTGTAATGACTGTACATTTAAGGAAGCATTATCACGTAAGTCTTGCAAATGAAATTTGATTTGTTCCCAATTGTAGGCAGTATAGTTGAACTGAACAGGGGTAATACAAAACTGAGTAGAATTCCAATCACATTTTAGCAAGGTCTGTTTTTTTAAATCTATTAATTGACCTCTTATCCATTGGAGGGCTATTTTCATTTTCTCTATTTCATCTTGAACGTCTTCATTTATCTGAGCCTGAGTGGTCCACATACTATGAGCATCTTTAGTCCAGTTTTGGATAAAATTATGTGTTTGGACTGAGGTTTGTAAGGCAATGCTGGCAGCAGCAGCAGTAGTGAAAATGGCTATTAATCCCAAAATGCTAAAATCAGCCATCCAATGAATTGTTTAGGTCGTTGAAGTAATTTAATAAGTAACTGGGAAGCACGTCCGGCCATGGGGCCTTCTTTCCAGGGTCGTTGGAGATCTATTGGCAACCGTAGGTTACGTTGAGATAGAAGAATCAAAAGGGATTCATTTTTTATAGACATGGAGGAATTAAGACAGGTATATAGTTTGCAGTTTATACAAGTTAAGAACGTAAAGTCTTATTAAATTGCAAGTTTCCTGTAGTTACAACAAAAGGAAGGGGAACACAAGCTTGTATAAAATATGATTGATTATAACGAGAGAAATCACGACTAGAATTGCAACTAGTCCCTGTGAAATATCCAGTCCAAGTCACAGGTTCTTTGGTGCTTGCGGCAAGCTTCCACGTGTCCCATTGTTCGGGCCCAGTCAGCTTACTGAAGATGATTCGAGGGCGAGGGGGTGCCATTCCACCGTCATGCCAGCCAAGAAGTCCTTTGTCAGGGGGATGTTCCGTCGTAATGTTGGTCATCTTCCACGCTGCTTGAGCAGCACAGCCACATTTAGTGCTGTTCACATCACCTGAGCAGTCAGACAGCCACACACCCCGTCGACAGTGGTGTAATTGGCCACCAGCATTAATTTTCCTGATTTGGCTTGACATCTGTCCCAATGAACAGGAATATATTTGAAGTTCTTATAAGTAAACCCTTTGCATAATGCTTTTTGTCCTTTTGCTAGAGTTTCAGTAGTTTTGACATGATTCTTTTAAAAAGAAAGGGCAGTAAATCATCCAAGCAATGTCCGAAAGTCCTTTTTTGGAGGTAGGGAAAAAGCCCAGGTTTGTTGGTTAACATTTATGCATAATTCTGCTGGGCCGATGCATAAAGGAAGGATTTCATACCCTAGAGAAATATTAATTAGTTTCCCTTTTTCCTCAGGGTGTGAGGGCCCCTCCAGGCTCCAAGGAGGAGGCATATGTATTGAGTCATTGGTAGATACGATAAGTCGTCTCTTTGTCCATTCTATAACCTGTAGTAAAGGGGGATTGGGTATATAAGCCCAGTAAGGATGATTCATTACTTCAGCTTGAGCAGGGGAAGCAGAAGCAAGCAAAGCAAGCATAGCAACAAAAATATTTTCTGGATTCCAAGGCATTCCCTGTTGAGAAACTAGCTTTTCAGCTTGATTAGTAAGGGTTTTTATCTATCCCCAAGTAGGGAAATCATGAGGTAGATGACATCGAGCGTGGCATTTTTTGGAAGTCTCTAAAGCCATCATGACTTGTATTGGAATTTCCTTTTTCCAGGAATTTTGCCTTTTCCTCTCTATCTTGAATGCCGGGGGTTCCTGGGGGCAGATCTTCCGAACAGGGAGCCAACTCACCCCATAGGATCCATCTGGAGAAATACAAGCATACCTTTTTACCTGTAATATTAATTTTCCAGATTTCCATCATTGAGTCAGCCCATCTTGATACCAAATGGGCGGAGGAAGAGTAGTGTCTTTCAGTTTCTTGAAATGTGTTTCTGTTTTTGTTAAAATATCTCCTTGTGGTAAGTTTAAAAAATTTTAAACAAATAAAGCTGTATTAACAGTAGTTATGGGTTTAGAGAATAGCTTATTTTGAAATAGTTATAGGTTTAGAGAAAGCTTATGTTGAAATCCAGTAAAGTCTGTTTTAGATAAAAAAGATAGTAGTTTTCCTATAAATTCCCTCTTTTTTAATTTGTAGTTTCAGTGTGTGATGTGTTCATTCAATTATATTTTGTGTTGGTGGATTATAAGTAATAGTTGTAATATGTGTAATAGAAAATGATTGTAAAAATTGTTCGAAATGTTAAGAAATATAGGTAGGGCCATTGTCTGTTGTTATAGAATTAGGAGTTCTTATTATAGCAAAGCAAGTTAATAGATGAGTTATGATGTGATGTGTAGTTTCACCTTGAAGAGGTGTGGACTAGATGAGAGAGGAGTCTGTGTCAACGCAGATATGTAACAGGGAAGACGGAGCGAGTTCAAGGCCGTGAGTCATACCCATCTGCCGTAGTCTGTTAGGCTGTAATCCACGAGGACTGGTACCTTGTGTAACGGGTCAAAGGTGTAAAGGCTTACAAGTAGAGTGTTTATTAATGATCTCTTTAGCTTGGTGTATGGAACCTTCCGAATTCGGGGTAAGGAGCCAGCATTATTATGTAATAGGCAGGTCGTTCTTCAGGAGTAGCAAAAGAAATGAGCTTATCAGCTTGTTTATTACCATAAGTCTTTGGGCCGGGAAGGCAGGAATGTGTTTCAATATGAGTAATATAGATGGGAGAAGTGTGTTTTGTAATGATAGACTGTAATTCAAAAAAAAGTTGCTGAATTACAGGGTGATTGGAGTTCATAATGGAGGTTTCTATATTTTTAAATATAAAAATTGAATAGAAGGAATCAGAGATTATATTAATGGGGTAAGAATGTAAGTAAATAACTTGAATGAGAGTATATAATCTGTTTTGTTGAGTAGAATGAAATTTAGTATAAAAGATTTTATATTCCTTGAGAGACCATAATGAGGCTTTGGTGGTTTTGGTCCTATCTATATAGAAAATATCAGCATGAGGTATGGGTTGTGTGATGATGATGTGGGAGATAATAAATTCAGGATTTTTGAAGAAATTCCAAAGTTTGTTAGAAGGATAATGGAATGAAATTTCTCTAAAATATTCTAAAAAGGCTATTTGGAAATCAGTAGACGTGTGTAATGTGTTCTCAAATTGAGGTTTATATAACAATTTTGTGAGGATTGGAGCCAATTAATGTTTTAGTTCTATTTTTCTTATTGGTAATGATTAGAGCAATTAAATCAAGATAGGGTGTAAGTGATTTTGTCCCTCTAAAATGGGTATAGGTCCATTCTATTGGGTGTTCAAATTGAGCAAGAAAGCCTGTGGGGGAATGGAGAGAAGGGAGTACAAATAATTCAAGAGGTAAATCAAGTCTAATTCATGTAATAAATTGTTGTTGTAATTTATTTTGTATTAAATAAAGTTCTTCGTGTTTCTCTTGGGGTAATGAGCAAGGGTTATTTAAATTGGGATTTCCTTTCAAAGTATTAAATAATTAGTTGATAATTAGCAATGTCTAAAGAAGATCTAATCCAATTAAAATTTCCTAAAAGATTTTGAAAATCATTTAAAGTTGATAAGTTATCAATATGAATCTGTGTTAGTTGGGGAATAATATGTTGTCTATTAATAATAAATCTTAAGTAATGATAAGGTGTAGAGGTTTGAATTTTTTCAGGGGCAGTAAGTAATCCATAGTCTTTTAAGTATTGTAGAGTTATACTGAATATGTATTGAGTTTCTAAAATGGATGGAGCTGAGAATAACATATCATCTATATAATGAATAATAAGAAAATTAGGAAATTGTTCTCTTATAGGTTTTAGGGCTTTGGTTCTATAATATTGACATATGGTGGGAGAATTCATTATACCTTGAGGTAATATAGTCTATTGGTATTGTTTATGAGGCCTGGTGTGATTAGGATAAGGAAGAGAGAAAGCAAGTCTTTCTTGGTTTAGAGGATGTAAAGGTATATTAAAAAAAGCAATCCTGTAAGTTGGTAATAATATGCCAGTTTTGAGGAATAATAGTAGGGGGTGGGGTTCCTGGTTGTAATGTACCCATAGGTCTCATAGATGCATTGATTTTTCTAAGGTCTGTCAAGAAATGTCATTTGTCAGATTTCTTTTTTAAAACAAAAATGGGAGAGTTCCAAGGGGAATAAGAGTTCTCAATATGCTTTAATTTCAGTTGTGTATCTATAAGTTCTTTAGTAGTTTGTGATGTTCCTTTTGTAAGGGGCCATGAGTATTTGGAAATAATAGTGATATTGGATCTAGTATCGAGGAGATCAGAAAATCTTTTATCATTAATTTTGATATTTATATTTGGTTGGGCATATTTAGATATCAATGATATCCATAAGGATTGTTTTTTATCTGTATTTCCTAATTTATTTGTCTGTATAACATTAGAAGAATCAATAGAAATGTAAGGTAAAAGAAGGAATTGGGAAATTTTGTCTTTTTTCTTGAATTGCTATAGTATCTGAGATGACATCATAATTTGAATTTTTTCTTTATAATTTGAATCAGTTATTTCAGAGTGAACAGTAATTTCCTTAGAAATCAAGTTAGATTGAACAAATAAAAGGCCCAAAGTTTGTGAAGGTAGGGGTCCAAAAAGTCCAGTAGGTATTCTAGAAGGGATTGTTTGAGGAAAAAGATGGAATTTGTCCTTGGTTTTTGTTGAAGGGGACCTAGGGAGTCCTCAGCTTGGAGTTTCTTGAAATAGGCCTTCTTTCAATATCATATTTAGATTGATATTTTTTGGCCCAATTGTATGCCTTTTAGGGTCATCCCTTTTTAAATGGGTTTAGTCCCCATATGTAAAATATCTTCTATTTTCCTTTTTAAAGTAGCAGCTATTGTTTTAGTTAATATTTGTATTTTTTGAGTTTTTATTATTATTATTGTTTTTTTATGCTGATAAGCCTTCAGATAATCAATAATAGTCCCGGTTTCATATATTGGAGTGATGGCCCTTTGACATTCTTGATTTGCATTCTCATATGTAAGCAGTTTTCCTAATTGTATTTTTGTTTCCTTTCCAATTATATTGTGGGAAATAGCAGTCTCTAGTCTAGCTAGAAAATCAGCATAGATTTCTTTAGGTCCCTGTAATATTTTAGTGTAATTACCTTTAGGTTTTCCTTGAGGAGTAATTTGACCCGAGGCCTCAAGGGTAACTTCTCTCAGTTGTAGATGTAATAAAGAGGGCATTGTATTGGGGCTTCTGTTGCCTCAAATTGTCTTGTATTAGTTAACATTTCAAAAGCGATTTGGTTTTGAAGAGTATCAGCTCAAACATTAAAATTGGCGCAGTCTTGAGCTATATCTTGAAAGCACATATATATCTTGAAAGACCACTGAAGATATGTTTCTGGTTTAAGGAGAGTTAACTCTGGGACCAAAGATAGGTTTCAGTCATTTAAAGCTTTATGTGTAAAATTTTATTTAAAGTGACAGAATAGAGGAAGCTTCTGTCATAGATAACAAAAAGGGGGTAGAAAGAGCATTTATCCCATTAGTTTAAGTGGGACCTTATATATTTTTCAATTAGTTATTGAGAATAGATAAAAAGAATACTTCAGCATTGTAAGAGGCCTATTAGGCCCTTTCCTAAGACATATGTCCTGAGGTAACTTTGGCACAAGATCAGCCAGGGAGAACAAGTTCCAGACAAGGTCTCTGGGCCAGATACACTGCTGCTGTGCAATCAGGGGGACAAGTCTTGAGATACAAGTTCCCAAGCAAGATTTGTTACAATTATAATCATTAATGTAGAGCCTAAGAAAAGCATTTCCATGAGTAAGACACTGTCCTATGTAATCATTCCTCTTGAACCTAAAGAAAGGTCAGTTCTTTGGTAAGATATATTGTTGCACAAGGCTTAAGGAAAGCATGAGTGAGAACTTTGCTTTCTCTTTATAGGGCTTTGTATTGTCTGTTTAAGTTTTAGTTCTTTCATTTCCTCCTGCTTTTAGCAGAACGTTGTTGTCAGGGAAAGGGGTGGAGAATCATTCTGTAACTTTTTCCTGTTGGTAAAGAGTGTAGGCCCTAACCTGTTGAGGTAATATATTTTCTCTGTCCTCACACCAAGAATCTCTGATCTAGGAGCCTTAAGCAATAGCTGGAAGAGCCTGTGGCAATCATAGGAGCTTGAATAATCATTTGTAACTTAAATGCCTTAAACCTCTTAGATGTAAAATTCATTATATAGTTATGAAAAGCAAACAGCAAAAATAAGATGACTACAATTATTACAATCAAGATAGTTTTCCACCATTTGGAGCTAAGCCTCTATTTGCTGATGTGAAATGATGAAGTAGGAAGGTGGTGGGCCTTTCCAGCCTGTCGTCCCATGACCCCGCACTTACCTGACCTCCGTCGATCTCAGTCACTCCGTCCTGAACACCTTGATTCCTGGTTCCTGTTCGGGCACCACCGTGGTCTTCTTATCAGACCACGACCAGGTGGGCCGGAGTCAATGAAAAGAAAGAGAGACAGAAAGAAGCCCGCGGGGGACCCAGGTCCCTAGTGGAGCAAGGGGGTTTTATTAACAGAAATGCAGGCTTCTGTATCTTTGGTGAAATGATTACACAGGATGAAGTGCCGTTAATTGCAACAAAAATGGATGGTCTAAGACATACAAGGTCGCTGATGCTGAAAGAAATCACAGAAGGGAGTAACTGAAAGGAATCCAAATAGATACCCTTTCTCATGATCTCAGTCCTGAGAACTGCGTTTGGCTCTACTCATTCCAAAATAGGAGCTGGTAAGGAGCAGAGAATCCTTGAGAAATGGCGCATGAAGGAAGGAAAGGGCAACATACTGGGCTCCTTACAGCTACACGTCCCCTGACCGCTATGTATGCATGTGAGAGCTGGACCATAAAGAAAGCTGAGCACCGAAGAACTGATGCTTGAACTGTGGTGTTAGAGAAGAGTCTTGAGAGTCCCTTGGCCTGCAAGGAGATCCAACCAGTCCATCCTAAAGGAGATCAGTCCTGAATATTCATTGGAAGGACTGATGTTGAAGCTGAAGCTCCAATACTCTGACCACCTGACCCAAAGATCCAACTCACACAAGAGACTTCAAGCTCTAGTTTTAGGAATTGTATTCCTGTCTCAAAAACATAGCCTCTGTTTTCTAGAATTTTCCTCCTTCTGTTCTGGGATCTCTTAGCTGGTGAATCTGCCCTCAGGCCTTTGGTCACCTCCAATTAGAACAGGTGCCCCTGCAAAGCCATTGCCTCCTTGGGCATGTGTCTGGTGCCCAGTCACTAGCCACCATACAAGCATCCACCTGGCCTGACCACCTCCCGCCCCGCCCACTGCTTTCCTTCAGGCTGTGCTCCGCTACATTCAGGATCTCAGTTTCCCAACTAGGGACTGAACGCAGGCTTCCTGCATTGGCAGCGTAGAGTCTCAACCACTGGGCTGCCAGGGAAGTCTCATGACCCCTCATTTCTTTCTCCCAGTCCTGTTCTCTGCTTACAAGCTTTCCTGACCCAGGTTCTATCCCTGGGTCAGGAACATCCCCTGGAGGAGGGCAGGACAACCCACTCTAGTATTCTTGCCTGGAGAATCCCATGGACAGGAGCGCCTGGCGGGCTACAGTCCAGGGGGTCACAGAGTCAGACGTGACTGAGCGACTGAGCAGAGCGCAGACCCTTGCACTGGACGCTCAGGGTGGCCCCTCTGACTGTCACGCTGTCTCCTGCCTCCTCCTTGGTCTGAACCAGCCCTTTGACGAGGCCGTATAAGCCCCTCCTGGAGCTCCTTACCCAGGAGAGGTCTGCACCGTGGCGGCCCTGCTTCCTCCAGCTGAGAAAAGCAAGGCAGTTCAGGAAATTTTGCTTTTGAGAGTCAAGGAGAAAATCTTATTTTATATCAACTCTTTTAAAATATGTATCTATTATAAGTGTATTTCGGCCACTCTGGGTCTTGGTGGCTGCACAGGGGCATGCTCTCGTTGGGGAGCACAGGGGAGGCTCTCTGGTTACCGTGCACGGGCTCCTCTTTCCGCAGAGGGCAGGCGCTAGGGCGCGAGGCCTTCAGCAGCCGTGGCGCGCAGGCTCGCTGGTCGTGGCTCACCAGCCTAGCTGCCCCACCACACGCAGGGTCTTCGCGGCTGAGAGATGCAACCAGCCTACGTCCACCGCAAGGCAGACTCTTCCGCACTGGCCCACCAGGGGGCCCGTCGTCAGCTCTTGCAAATAACGTTTGTAAGGCCTGGTGGATGTCTTGCCTGATCCTTCCTCAGTAAAGCAGGATGGTATGTATCTCAGAGTCCTCATTCCAAACATTCAGTTCAGTTGCTCAGTCGTGTCCAACTCTTTCTGACCCCATGGACTGCAGCACAGCAGGCCTCCCTGTCCGTCACCAACTCCCGGAGTTTACTCAAACTCATGTCCATGGAGTTGGTGATGCCATCCAACCATCTCATCCTCTGTCGTCCCCTCCTCCTCCCCATTTCAATCTTTCCCAGCATCAGGGTCTTTTCCAGTTAAGGTTGTACAGAGTTACAGTTCATCCGATAAGATGGTTCACATACTAACAGGACCAGACTGCAGTCCCTGGCTTGAGTCACCTCTCTTGTCATCTTGTTCTCTGATCAGAGACAAGTGCTGTAAAAACAAATAAGCCACAGGATCCAGCTGTTGCAAGTTCTGAGGAGCAGAAGAGCTATTAGACTTTCTGAGCCATAACCACCCAAATGGGTCCTAAAAGCGACACAGCCTATAGAAAGTGGCACAAGTATCTTGGCAAGTAAACCACTGCCCAGAAGTACCCAGAAAATTCATTTCTCTGCTTTCGGGTTATCTGAAGAGCCTGGATGAAGAGACCCATAGTAGGTTGCAGTGAACGGAGGTAATAGGTTCCTAGAAAGTCGTAACTCTTTTTTCTCCAGCTCAGGTGGCTCAGCTGTACCCTAGACCCACTCAGGGCCCTGCACAGCCTGCCTGGTGACCTCCAGACTCTGTGAGAAGGTGGCAACAGCCTGGAAAGGTGGCCAAGGGAAGATTCAGGGATACACCCCACCCTTAGTCTCCAAAACAGGCAGGTCACTTTGTCCCCAGTTAGGAGAAGTAGTGAATTCCCCCAACCAAATGTCAGAGTTGTGATTTCTTGCAGAGAGTGGACTGCAGCCCTGGATATTTAGAGAACTAATCACATCATTTCCCTTTATCTCTTCAGGGACAGCAGCTCACTGCCACACCTCTGCTCCCAAGAGATCAGTCCCCAAAATGCCCCACATGGACTGCAGGAGACGGGGTCAAAAGATGCTACTGCCCCAGCTGCCAGCTGGGGGTGATGTCGGCAGAGAAGCCAGGATGGCAGAGGCCTGCTGTGCTGACCTGCCGCCCCTTCCCTTGCAGACACTGGGAAAGCAGTGTTGACAGTCTGAGACCTCTTGATGTACCTGTTCACCTTAAGCTTGTTTTTGTAAGTATGATTTTAGACGGTCACTTTTTATCCTGATCTTTAGCCTTCATCTTACATTTAACTTTTAAGCTTCATAATGAATATGAATGAACGCATTTACTTAAGGATTCACTTAGCTTCTATCTGTGATTGCAAACTCCTCTAGGAGGATCGCCTGCGTAAATGTTGCCTCTAGCATTTATACTAGATTGCTTTCTGCTTATTGTTAATTCAGGGAACCCGTTCATTCTCAAAATGGAAACTTTCTGCAATTGAACCAAATGGCTCAGGTCTTCGCCTCCAGCCAGGCTGCCCAGCCTTTCCTCACAGCTCCAGACAGGGGTCCAGGTGCTCCGCCCTCACCTCACTCACCTGTACCATTGTCTGAAAATGCGTTTCCTTCTTTCCCAGAGTCTCAGTTACACTGCAAACATCCCTGTACTCTCTGTGGATCCCAGATCACCCACGGAATCCATGAACCAGCCCTCCGGGATTACACATCACACTTGGTACGTGTGTGAATAGTTTTCTGGAAGAGCCCATTGTTTTCGCTATATTCTCAAAGGGTCCATGACCCTCTGATCCACAAGGATGGAAACGGCCTGTCATTTTAATAGATGCTCTCCTTGTTTTACTTGGAACAGTCAACCGGTCTCTGGGCTGACCCCCTGACTTCACTGTCCTTCCGGTCCGTTCTGCTCACTAACGCCACTCTACTGCCGGTCAGTGGAACACGAGGGTCACCATGCTTGATTCTCTCCCATCCTCCAGCCCACAGTAGCCACCCAGTGGTCCCACCACACCCCTTTTATTCCTAATTAGCTGCTTTCCTACCTAGAACGCGTCCCCTGCCTCTCTGCACACCCATCCACACCCGGCAGTTCAAGGACCAGCCAAAGACACAACATCCCAGACCAAGGCCAACCCAGAGGTGAAGTTTAGTTTCAGATGACAGGAGACCTGAGAGGGGATGAAGGCCCTGGGGTCTACAGGACTGGAAACGCCTGCATTGAAAAAGGATGAGCTCTCCAAGGTTTCAACCTTGAGAATGAAAGAGCTCTCCAAGGTAAACAAAGGCAAAAATAGTCAAATGTTTATGCTCAATGTCTACAGCACTTAGGTGCTGGGCCCAGGGCTCCACAAAGAGCCCCCTTGAACACTTATGGAACAAATGTGGAATGTTACATTCGACACAAAACATCTGATGGGGGGATGGGAGCTTCATAAGGCTAAAATTTGCCTACAAAATATTGTGAACAAAGTACTTTGCAAAAAATAGGTGAATCATTTCCCTAGTGTTTGCCTCAAAAATTGTAATTTAGAAAAGCACTGGATTGAAAGTGGTTTAAAGAGGTGAACACAGATGCCTCTAAATATGCATCTTTCTATTACCATTTTTCATGGATATGATGATAAAGTCAGTCTACAGTAGAGAGAGGGAAAGTACACTTTCTGTTAATGATTAGTAACTCAGTATCACAGGCATTTCCTTAATTACTGTTACCTATGCGACTCACCCCAGGCATAATTACTTAGGAAAGAATTCACGTCTTCCTAGCAACACATTCTAAACCATTGCTGTTGGTCTCCAAGGAGAAAATGTGTCTGCAGTTAAGTTAGGTGTTTAATATCATGAGTCAATATTAATATTAACTAGGGCCGCAGAGAGAACAAGAAACAGCGGCTGGTGCACAGCCGCGGAGCCCCGCCGCAGACTGCTCCCGAGGCAGGCAGCGGTGAGCGGCCCAGCCAGGGGCACCGGGCGGCAGACCCAGCCGGAAGCCGGCGCGCAGCCCGAGGCCCTGGGCGCCACCGCGTTCCGCCAGCGCCGCGCCTTCTCCGCGGAGGCCGGCGGGGAGCGTCCGGGCCGGCGAGGCCGGTGGCTGCGGCTGACGGGGTCCCGGCCTTAGGCCTCAGGCTTCCCCCCGACCTGGGGCCTCCACCGCCGGCAGTTCCGAGATCCCCCGCCGCTCCCCCAGGGCTCGGCCGTGCCCCCTGCACCTCCAGGCTCGGCAGCCCTGGGCTTTATTCATTTGTTTATCTCGGCCTATCGACTCGTTGTTCCGGAGGCGCTGGGTCTCGGTGGCAGCACCCGGCTTCCCCCTTGCCCTGGAGGCTCGGGGCTCAGGCGCTGGGGTTCCCGGGCTCGAGCGAGCAGGCTCAGCGGCTGGACTCAGGCTCAGGGGCTCTGGGGCCGGCGGGGTCTTCCCAGACCAGAGCTCAGGCTCACGGCCCCTGCACGGCAGGCAGTCTCATCCACCGCAGCGCCAGGAAGTCCGAGCCCTTTGTTCTTCTGCGTTTATTTTTCAACAGCTGTTCACGTTTTCGGCTGCGCCGGGTCTTCCTTGAGGCGAGCAGGCCTTTCGGTTGTGGCGCTCCTGCGACCTCTTAGCTGTGACAGGCGGGATCTGTTTCCTTGACCAGGGGTGGAACCCGGGTCCCCCCGCGTTGGGAGCACGGAGCCTTAGCCACTGGACCATCGGGAGATCCCGGATCCTTGACACACGCTCAGCCCAAAGCTGGCTTCCCACAGCCCGTCAGTGTTGAGACCGCACCGCCCAGCGCTGCCCCAAATCTAGAGAAACTCCAAGTAGGAGCCCTTGGCCATCACGGCTCTCCTCGTCGCACATGTGACGAGACAGACGCCTGGAAGATCCAAGAGCTGGGCCAGCACCCTGATCCACCCCCAGTCCAGAGGACCAGGGCCGAATCCCCGTGCGGCCAGCGGACAGGGACGTGGGGGAGCCGGCTGCTCGGGAAGTGAGTGCGGTGCCTCAGGACTCCTGAGCACCTGGGCCTTTGAGGACCACCAGGGAAGCCCGGTTGCAGGGGGCTGGAAGTTTTCCCTTCACAGAGTGATCTCCTGCCCTGGCCGAACCTTTCCGTTCCTGTCCTCTGGAAGCGGTCTTGGATGCCCCTTGTCATCATCCCCTAGCTGTGGGCACAGGGACTCTGTCTACTAGACTCCCTTGAAAATGCAGTGAGCGCCAGCAGAGGATGGGAGGAGGAGGCCGGAGCAACAGCAGCTCTTGGTGCTGCTCTAGAGCGAGGCCCACAGTGCAGAGAGCCAAACTCCAACAGCAGCAGCAGCAGCATTCACTTGCAGCAAGGGCGTCTCCCGTGGCTCAGTCAGTAAAGAATCCGCCTGCAAGGTAGGAGATCTGGGTTTGACCCCTGGGTCAGGAAGATCCCCAGGAGAAGGGAATGTCAACCCACTGCAGTATTCTTGTCTGGGAAATCCCATGGACAGAGGATTCTGGTGGGCTGCAGTCCAGGGGTCACA
The DNA here is from genome assembly GCA_007570785.1 of Antilocapra americana. Taxonomy (NCBI): domain Eukaryota; kingdom Metazoa; phylum Chordata; class Mammalia; order Artiodactyla; family Antilocapridae; genus Antilocapra; species Antilocapra americana. Next base: position 1,106,680 of record ML664173.1, on the reverse strand, counting down.
AAGAGTCGGACATGACCGAGCGACTAAACCACCACCAAGCAAGGGAGCAGGAAATCAACTTCAGATCCACTCCATGTTGGTCTCTGAGTGAGAACCTGGGATTAATCATCTTCTTGTGACATTTCTGTGACATTTCCTAATCGTCGTTTGGGAGTCAGGATGTCTCGGTTTGCGATTCTCTGGCCAGATGACCCATGGTTCAGGCATCTGTGAACTCATCGTGCCCTAAGTCTTTCTGTTAGTGGTGATCTGTAAAGCAGCAACTTTACTACGTTAGTATTACCAACAACAGCATTCTTCACCATCTGCCTCTGATGAAGTGTTCAGTTGGCGAAGGACTGAGGTCAGAGGGGGCAGGAAAGGGACTGAGGTTTTGAATGGAGGGGTTAATCATAAACTACGTAAGGGAGCTCAGTTTTAGGGGACTCGGTTTCCCTGTCAGTGATCAGGTCCTTGACCTGAAATTGCCTCGGCTGCCATGTCTTCATGAAGGGCTTTGGCTGGCTCATAAAAGCCTGGCAGCTCATAGGCTTTGGAGAGTCCCCATCCTGCCTTGTTTCCACCAATTAGAGCTCCCTCGACCCTTTCCTCTCTCCTCACTGGTTCAGGCAGATGGCCCAGGTCATCAGCAACTGAGGCAGAGACATGGGCTGAGCTGACTCACTGAGGAACAGTTATTCCTTCCAAAGAAGACTCGCCATTCATTTAGACACTGGAGCAATTATTTGCTGGCTGACAGTTGTAATTACTTTTTACTGCAGGTAGGAAACCGTTCCAGAAGCCAAGCTAATAGAATTACTGGTTTCTGAAGGGCTTTTGGAACAAGTAATTTTCAAATATTCAGCACAGCATGTTCAGTGAACTTTCCACCCGGGATAAATTCCTGCCTCTGTGGCTTCTCACAGCAGGCAAGACGTGGGCTCCTGGATGGGACCCTTTGGAACAGCAGGAGTAATTTTCTTCCAGGACCATTTGTTTGAAAATGGAACTTGAGCAAATCATACTTAGAGATAATTCATGTTTGTTTTGTTTAGTCGCTAAGTCATGTCCAACTCTTGGCGACCCCATGGACTGTAGCTTGCCAGGCTCTTCTGTCCCTGGGATTTTCCAGGCAAGAATGCTTCTCCAGGGCATATTCCCAACCCAGGGATCAAACCCACGTCTCTTTCGTCTCCTGCATTGGCAGATGGCTTCTTTAACCTTAGAGTTGCCTCAGAAGCCCTGATGTTCCATGTCATTGTTCAGTCGCTCAGTTGTATCCGACTCTCTGTGACCCCGTGGACTGCAGCATGCCAGGCTTTCCTATCCTTCACCGTCTCCCGGAGCTTACTCAAACCCTTGTCCATTGAGTCGATGATGCCATCCAACCATCTCACCCTCTATTGCCCGCTTCTCCAGTCTTTCCCAGCATCAGGGTCTTTTCCAGTGAGTTGGCTCTTCCCATCAGGTGGCCAAAATATTGGAGTGTCAGCCTCGCATGAGGTCTTCTGATGAATATTCAGGCTTGATTTCCTTTAGGATTGTCTGGTTTGATATCCTTGCAGTCCAAGGGACTCTGAAGGGTCTTCTCCAGCATAATTCGAAAGCCTCAATTCTTCAGCACTCAGCCCTCTTCATGGTCCAATTTTCACATTCGTACATGACTACTGGAAAAACCACAGGTTTGACTATATGGACATTTGTCAGCAAAGTGTTCTTTCCACATTTCAATATGCGGTCTAGGTTTGTCATAGCTTTCCTTCCAAGGAACGAGCATCTTTTAATTTCATGGCTGCAGTCACCGTCTGCAATGATTTTGGAGACCTAGAAAATAAAATAAGCCGGCACTAAATCATTCTTCTAGTTTTTAATTACTCTGAGAGTTGGCATTAAGTTATATCAACCAACTAGTCAAGTTTTGTAGCAATAGCAGGGTAAATAATTTTCCCTGTCATGGTATTCCATGGTAACTTCTCCCTCCATGCTACCCATTAAGGGAAAAATAAACCCAGAGGGCCTTTTAGTCAAGGTTTCTAACAAGAGTACCAACAACTGCAGACAATGATTTTGCAATCAGGTTCTCTATTGATAAGAAAAAGTCCCTTTGAATGCTTGTCAACGTTGGACCCTGTAAGTTGATCTGACATTTAACTGAGTTTAAAAAGCACATCCACGGTCTGTTGGGACAACAGTTTCTTTTACTGAGAAGACATTTAAGGTATTTTTTGCTGCTGTTGTTATGATTACTTAGACATTTCCACCTCCTGCTTTGCCATCCACTGATTAGCTGAGCTCTGGTTCCGAGTGGCATGGCTGTTCTCTGTGCACCCCTGAACCAGGTTGTCGTGGCATCTGCCCAGGAAAAGGAGCAAATGCAAAACTATATGACTTGGGAGAAGACTTAGGTCTAGTATCACAAGAAGAGACAGTTCTACTTTGAAGCAGATGAGAACACGGAGCAGTTGAGAATCAAGAGAGGATGAACTATATAGACTGTTCATCTGGTGACCATTTTTCAGCTTTATTAAAAGATAATTGGACTTCCCAGGCATCCAGTGGTTAAGAATGTATCTGCCAATGCAAAGGACACAGGTTCGATCCCCAGACTGGGAAGACCCCCCAGGCCGCAGGGCGACTGAGCCTGGGCGCCGTAGAGCCCACGCTTCCACAGCAAGGAGCCCCTGCAGCGAGAGGCCCTGCTGGAGAGGAGCCCCCGCTCAGCACAGCTAGAGAAAGCCCGCTCGCAACAACAGAGGCCCGGCACAACCAAAGTAAATAAGATCAATAAAAAAGGATAATTAACACACAGCATGTATAAGTTTAAGGTGTGTAGCATGATAATCTGATATACATTTATACTGCAAAGTACTTACCACAGTAAGGTTGATCATCTCACATAATATCCATTTGTGTGTGTGTGTGTTTATGGTGAGGACCTTCAAGACCTACCCTCTTAGTAATTTCAAATAGACAATGTGTGTGTGAGTCATTCGTCATGTCTGACTCTTTGTGACCTCATGATCTGTCCATGGCATTCTCTGGGCAAGCATACTGGAGTGGGTTGCCATTCCCTCCTCCAGGGGACCTTCCCAACCCAGGGACCGAACCCGGGTCTTTGCATCGTGGGCAGATTCTTCACCAGCTGAGCTTAGGGAAGCATGGACATGCTGCACAGCAGTCCCTGGAACGCATTCATGTTCACGACTGGAAGGCTGTACCCTTTGATCGACATCTCACACCCGCACAACACCCCAGTTCCTGGCAGACACTGATCTACTCTGTTTCTTTGGGTTTGGCTCGTTCAGATTCCATGTATAAGTGAAACCATCTGTCATTTGTCTTTCTCTGTGGAGACTATTTTTGGGACTTTTTGACATATGATCCACACATAGAGACCTGTTAGGGATCCAGGATTTTTTTTTTTTGCTATCAGTTTGGTTTATTGATACACAAATTCGTTAGAGTCTGGGATCCCCACAGAAGGAATTGTAACCACACAGCAAACTTCCTTTGCAGCTCTCAAGAATCAAAACCCTTCATTTACTGTTAGGGAAGTTGAAAGGATGCTAGATAACTGTCTTCAAAGCCTGAAAAATGCTTAGCTGAAAATCATAAAGAAGGTTTAAGAAAATGTTTGTTGTTTAATGTTACACAACACTGAGTATTACACAAGCTTTGCAAGTCATCCTGATGGGGGCTCTAAGAAAGGGAAGTCACTCAGTTGCGTCCACCTCTTTGGATCCTACGGACTGTAGCCCACCAGGCTCCTCTGTTCATGGGATTCTCCAAGCAAGAATACTGGAGTGGGTGGCCATGCCCTCCTCCAGGGGATCTTCCCGACCCGGGGATCAAACTGAGGTCTCCCGCATTGCAGGCAGATTCTTTACCATCTGAGCCACAATCCACAAAGTGGCCCTAAAGTCACCCCCCATCACAGTACCCTAGCTCTAAATCATTAGGGGAGTAGAGTTTGCAAATTATGAGCATGAGTCAAAAACCAAAGTTTGGAATCAGATAGAACTGGGCTCAAGTCCTACTGTACCACTCTCTGCCTGTGTACAATCCTGTCTACTTTGCCTGGCATGTAGTAAATGCTCAACAAACTGTGACCAGTACATCAATCACTCCAGTGAATCACGCTTCCTTCAATGACATGCATCATTAACGTTTCAAAGGTGCACCCTTTGCTAACCAAGCCTCCTTCACGGAATCTAACATTCTGGGTGTTGAGGAAGTCTAAGGCACCCGTAGGACTGACGCTGTCACGGTAGGTCAGTGTGTTCGCTCATCACACAGTGTGGTCAGTGGGCCACTGCCCCAGAATCGCCAATAGTGCATGTTTGTAAAACTGGTTTCTGGCAGAAAGAAGTCAGGCTGTACTGGTCAGGACTGGCCAGACCATGCTGCAGAAACAGACGCAAACTAGACGGTCAGTGAGGCCACCTCGAAAGGCTTACTTCTATCTCTGAGAGTCCTCCAGGGCTCAGGGATGAAGGTCGTTTCTCTCGGTGGCCCCACCGTGGAGATGAAGCCCATCAGGGTGACTCCTGGTGCGTCGACTCAGCGTCTATTGACCAGAACCTGTCGCATGACCCCATCCACTGCCAAGAGCTGAGGAGAAAGGGGAAGAGGGTGGATATTTGGTGAACATGAAATGTCTTGCTCTGTCTCACTCACTGAATCTTCTCCAGGGCTAGTATCTAGGACACTGCATTTTTGAGCTCCCTGGATGACAGAATTCAGTTATAGGGCTGTGATTATCTATAACCCTGCTGGCAGTGTTCCTTCATGGGATAAGTAATTTGAAACAATGGACATGAGAGAGTGGCTCTGTCAGTCTAATGATTACAATGAGAGTCTGAGAGTCTGACAGCAGGCTCTTTTCTAACTCTTACGTAAGCCAAGCTCTTAGGCACAGACGCCTCTCAAATCTTTTCTGGCCTGGCCTCTCCACTGCCTTCGAGCTGTTGTAGACTCAGCCAGGTTCTCACAAACCCCCAAGTGTTCATTTCTACCAAGGCTGTCCCCATGTCCTTGGACATTACCAATACCCACCCTGCCAGGGAAATTCCAAGGCTTTGTGACTTGGGAGTCTTCCTTAACATTTCCTGTGGTTTTTAAAAAAATAATAATTTAATTTATTTATATATTTTTATTTGATTTATTATTTATTTATTATATTATTTTAAATATATTTAAAATTTTTATTCATTTTAAAATTATATCTATTTTTTATTTTTGGCTGTGCTGGGTCTTCATTACTGCTCGGGCTTTTATCTAGTTGCAGTGAGCAGGGGGTGGGGGCCGGGCACCCTCCAGCTGCGGTTCTGAGGCTTGCCTTTGCAGGGGCCTCCCCCGTTGCAGAGCACGGGCGCCAGGGCGCACAGGCTTCAGCAGTTGTGGCACAAGTCTCAGTAGCTGCGGCTCCAGGCTTGGTGTTGCAGTCCTGGGCCCAGTCGTTGCGGCACACAAGCCTCGGTGCCCCGCCGCCCGTGGGTTCTTCCCGGACCGAGGATTAAGCCCATGTCCACGTTGAAGGCCGTCTCTTAGGCAGTGGGCCACCAGCAAAGCCCTCTGTTCATTTTCAACACCCCTTTCCTCATTTGGCCGCACTGGGTCCCAGTCGAGGCTTGTGGGGTCTTCAAGCGCACCAAGTGGGATCTAGTTCCCTGATCAGGGGGTGAACCTGGGCTCCCTGCAAAGGGCGTGCAGAGTCAAAGCCACTGGACCACAGGGTGCGGGCTTTTTTCTGTTTATCTGACCTCCTAAAGACAGGCATCAGGACGGTATGTCTGTCCTTAAGCACAGACTGCTGTCCCCTCGCTTCCTCCATCCCCTGGTCCTCCTGCCCAGCTCCAGCTTCTTCCTGGGCATTGCCCTCAGGGTGATGACCTCACCTTCATGACAAGCCTGTTCTCACTCTGTGGGACGCAGAAGACTCCTCTCAACGCCTCAGCCTTTCTGAGCCCAATCCCTGCTCTGCTGTCCCTGCGGACTTCGCTCGGGGTCTCTGTTGGTGCTCCTCTGCATCTGGGGCACTGGGAGCCCTGAGAGGGAGGAGGGCAAGCCCGTCCCTCTCACAACTGCTCCCCGCTCGGGACTGGTCCCCGCTCAGGACTGGTCCCCTCTCGGCACTGGTCCCCTCTTGGGACTGGTCCTCTCAGGACTGGTCCCCTCTCGGCGCTGGTCCCCTCTCAGGACTGGTCCCCTCTCAGGACTGGTCCCCTCTCAGCACTGGTCCCCTCTCAGCACTGTCCCCTCTCAGGACTGGTCCCCTCTCAGCACTGTCCCCTCTCAGCACTGGTCCCCTCT
>ML664173.1:1071314-1100379 GCA_007570785.1 Antilocapra americana | reverse complement strand
ACTGGTCCCCTCTCAGCACTGGTCCCCTCTCAACACTGGTCCCCTCTCAGGACTGTCCCCTCTCAGGACTGGTCCCCTCTCGCCACTGGTCCTCTCTCGACTCTGGTCCTCTCAGCACTGGTCCCCTCTCAGGACTGTCCCCTCTCAGGACTGTCCCCTCTCGGCACTGGTCCCCTCTCAGCACTGGTCCGCTCTCAACACTGGTCCCCTCTCAGGACTTTCCCCTCTCAGCACTGGTCCCCTCTCAGGACTGGTCCCCTCTCTGCACTGGTCCCCTCTCAGCACTGCTCCCCTCTCAGGACTGTCCCCTCTCAGGACTGGTCCCCTCTCAGCACTGGTCCCCTCTCTGCACTGGTCCCCTCTCAGCACTGGTCCCCTCTCGTCACTGGTCCCCTCTCAGCACTGGTCCCCTCTCAGGACTGGTCCCCTCTCAGGACTGGTCCCCTCTCGTCACTGGTCCCCTCTCAGCACTGGTACCCTCTCAGCACTGGTCCCCTCTCTGCACTGGTCCCCTCTCAGCACTGGTCCCCTCTCAGCACTGGTCCCCTCAGCACTGGTTCCCTCTCAGCACTGGTCCTCAGGGTCTGGCACCACACTCAGCACCCAGTCGGTGTGAAGGCACAGAGGACTGGGTGAGTGGGCAGGTAATGCACAGGGTCTGGCACCCAGTAGGCACCACATTGAGTGTATAGAATAGAGTGCGTAACTATCCAACAGTCCTCCTCCACTTGGATATCTCAAATATCCACAAAGGTCTTTCATCAAACCCCAAATAATAAACTAATTGAAACTGACTATTCATCTGCATGGACATGGCACTTTTTCTTTAGAGGACTTGATAAGCAAAAGCATCTTCACTGGAAACCGTGTCCTGCAGCCACGATCAAAGATAAGAACAAGAGGTGGAACAAATCACCATGTTCAGGGCATCTGAGGGATATCCTTCTGCAAGGAGAGCTCTGTTTTAATCTGCAGAAAAATAATTTTGAGTAAAACCAAGTAAATTAAAAATAAATTGCATGAGTGAACTAATTCCTAATTCAAGAAGGGCTAGCAGATGAAAGTGATATGGTTTTTCCTAATTCACAATATAATCCATAAATATTTAGGGGAGTTAAAATAGAAGTGTTAATATTTTTTACATTCCTGAACATTGACAACAGCATTTACATACACATAATAAATAATGAGCCAGAAATATACTCACAATGTATTTCTTAGAGCATGTTTGTATTTCTAGGATCCATTTAAACATTATACAATGTGTCTCATGTGATAAATTGTAATACAATTTTATTACAAAGGTTTTCTTTGGTCTAGGTCTATTCTTTCACAACAAAGGTTGGTCTAGTCAAGGCTATGGTTTTTCCGGTAGTCATGTATGGATGTGAGAGTTGGACAGAGAAAAAGGCTGAACGCCAAAGAACTGATGCTTTTGAACTGTGGTGTTGGAGAAGACTCTTGAGAGTCCCTTGGACTGCAAGGAGATCCAACCAGTCCATCCTAAAGGAGATCAGTCCTGGGTGTTCATTGGAACGATTGATGTTGAAGCTGAAAACTCCAGTACTTTGGCCACCTCATGCAAAGAGTTGACTCATTGGAAAAGACCCTGATGCTGGGAAGGATTGGGGGCAGGAGGAGAAGGGGATGACAGAGGATGAGATGGCTGGATGGCATCACCGACTCGATAGACATGGGTTTGGGTGGACTCCGGGAGTTGGTGATGGACAGGGAGGCCTGGCGTGCTGCGGTTCATGGAGTCCAAAGAGTCGGACAAGACTGAGCAACTGAACTGAACTGATGTCACAGTTTCATTAAGAGTCAGCTCACCACTGGTCAGATATAAACTGCAAGATATCACTTACCAAGTGTCAGCAAGGGGCTTCCCAGGTGGCACTAGTGGTGAAAACCTGCCTGCTAACGCAGGAGACGTAAAAGACTGGGGTTTGATCCCTGGGTTGGGCAGATCCCCTGGAGGAGGGCCTGGCAACCCACTCCAGTATCTTTGCCTGGAGAATCCCGTGGACAGAGGAGCCTGGCGGGCTATGGTCCACAGGGTCACAGAGAGTCGGACGCAACTGAAGCGCCCTTCCCAGAGGATTCTAACACATGCCTCAGTGACACCTGGTGTGCACAGGCAGCCAGGGAACTGTTTCTATTCAACTAGATGATGCTGGGGTTTCCTTGTGGCTCAGATGGTAAAGAATCTGCCTGCAATGCAGGAGACCTGGGTTCGATCCCTGGGTTGGGAAGATCCCCTGGACAAGGGTATAGATACCTGCTCCAGTCCATGGGGCTGCAAAGAGTCTGACACAACTTTCACCTTCACTGTTAACACTAATAACAGGGAGGGAACACAGCCCCGCCCATCAACAGAAAATTGGGTTAAAGATTCCCTGAGCACGGCCCCGCCCATCAGAACAAGACCCAGTCTCTCCTCCAGTCAGTCTCTCCCATCAGGAAGCATCCATAAGCCTCTTATCCTTCTCCATCAGAGGGCAGACAGACTGAAAACCACCATCACAGAAAACTAACCAGTCTGATCACATGGACCACAGCCTTGTCTAAGTCAGTGAAACTATGAGGCATGCCATGTAGGGCCACCTAAGACGGACGGGTCACTGTGGAGAGTTCTGACAAAACACGGTCCACTGGGGAAGGGAGTGGCAGACCACTTCAGTATTCTTGCCTTGAGAACCCCGTAAACAGTATGAAAAGGCAAAAAGACAGTTCACTGAGAGATGAACTCCCCAGGTCAGTAGGTGCCCAATATGCTCCTGGAGATCAGTGGAGAAATAACTCCAGAAAGAAGGAAGAGACAGAGCCAAAGCAACAGCAAAACCCAGGTGTGGATGTGACTGGTGATGGAAGTCAAGCCCGATGCTGTAAAGAGCAATACTGCACAGGAACCTGGACTGTTAGGTCCATGAATCAGGGCAAATTGGAAGTGGTCAAACAGGAGATGGTAAGAGTGAATGTTGACATTGTAGGAATCAGCGAACTAAGATGGACTGGAATGGGTGAATTTAACTCAGATGACCATTATATCTACTACTGTGAACAAGAATCCCTTAGAAGAAATGGAGTAACCATCATAGTCAACAAAAGAGTCCAAAATACCAGTACTTGGATGCAATCTCAAAAATGACAGAATGATCTCTGTTTGTTTCCAAGGCAAACCATTCAATATCACAGTAATCCAAGTCTATGCTCAGTAATGCTGAAAACGCTGAAGTTCCAAAGAATAGCAAGGAGAGCTAAGAAAGCCCTCCTCAGTGATCAGTGCAAAGAAATAGAGGGAAACAACAGAATGGGAAAGACTACAGATCTCTTCAAGAAAATTAGAGATACCAAGGGAACATTTCATGCAAAGATGGGCTCAATAAAGGACAGAAATGGTATGGAACTAACAGAAGCAGGCGATATTAAAAAGAGGTGGCAAGAATACACAGAAGATCTGTACAAAAAAGATCTTCATGACCCAGATAATCATGATGATGTGATCACTCACCTAGAGCCAGACATCCTGGAATGTGAAGTCAAGTGGGCCTTAGGAAGCATCACTATGAACAAAGCTAGTGGAGGTGATGGAATTCCAGTTTAGCTATTTCAAATCCTAAAAGATGATGCTGTGAAACTGCTGCACTCAATAAGCCAGCAAATTTTGAAAACTCAGCAATGGCCACAGGACTGGAGAAGGTCAGTTTTCATTCCAATCCCAAAGAAAGACAATGCCAAAGAATGTTTTAACTACTGCACAACTGCTCTCATCTCTCACGGGCTAGCAAAGTAATGATCAAAATTCTCCAAGCCAGGCTTCAACAGTACGTGAACTGTGAACTTTCAGATGTTCACGCTGGATTTAGAAAAGGCAGAGGAACCAGAGATTAAATTGCCAACATCCGTTGGATCATCGAAAAAGCAAGAGAGTTCAAGAAAAACATCTACTTCTGCTTTATTGACTATGCCAAAGCCTTTGACTGTGTGGATCACAATAAACTGTGGAAAATTCTTAGAGACAGGAATACCAGACCACTTTACCTGCTTCTGAGAAATCTGTATGCCGATCAGGAAGCAACACTTAGAACTGGACATGGAACAAGAGACTGGTTCCAAATAGGAAAAGGAGTACCTCAAGGCTGTATATTGTCACCCTGCTTATTTAACTTCTGCAGAGTACATCATGAGAAACGCTGGGCTGGTTGAAGCACAAGCTGGAATCAAGATTGCTGGGAGAAATATCAATAACTTCAAATATGCAGATGATATCACCCTATGGCAGAAACTGAAGAAGAAGTAAAGAGCCTCTTGATGAAAGTGAAAGAGGAGAGTGAAAAAGTTGGCTTAAAGTTCAACATTCAGAAAACTAAGATCATGGCATCTGGTCCCATCACTTCATGGCAAACAGATGGGGAAGCAATGGAAAAAGTGACAGACTTTATTTTTGGGGGTTCCAAAATCACTGCAGATGGTGACTGCATCTGCAGTCACGCTTGCTCCTTGGAAGGAAAGTTATGACCAACCTAGACAGCATATTAAAAAGCAGAGACATTACTTCGCCAACAAAGGTGTGTCTAGTCAAAGCTATGGTTTTTCCAGTAGTCACATATGGATGTGAGAATTGGACTAAGCTGGGTGCCAATGAATTGATGCTTTTGAACTGTGGTGTTGGAGAAAACTCTTGAGAGTCCCTGGACTGCAAGGAGATCTAACCAGTCCATCCTAAAAGAAATCAGTCCTGAATATTCATTGCTGAAGCTGAAACTTCAATACTTTGGCCACCTGATGCAAAAAACTAACAGATTTGAAAAGACCCTGATGCTGGGAAAGGTTGAAGGTGGGAGGAGAAGGGGATGACAGAGGATGAGATGGTTGGATGGCATCACTGACTCAATGGACATGAGTTAGAGCAAGCTCCAGGAGTTGGTGATGGACAGGGAGGCCTGGCGTGCTGCGGTCCATGGGTCGAAAAGAGTGGACACGACTGAGCGACTGAACTGAACTGAAGTGAGGCGATGCTGGGGGTCGGTGAGAGGGCATGCAGCGGGCACCCACTCAGAAGGGAAGAACCAAGCCCCTCAGTTCTGAGCACAGGACACTTCTGCTGAAATTAAAATGGAGGAATCTTCACCACTGATCAACATCCGGATCCCACGAGGTACAGGCCACCGCACACAGCCAGTTAATAAAGGACAGTCATCTTTTGGGGAGGTCAAACTTCAGAATCCAACAATGACAGGAAATGATCCTTATGTTTTATTAAAAAGGACTTGCTGAGGATCAGCAGAGATAGCAGAGGATGTTGAAATGAGTGACTTCTTTTGTGAAGCACTTTTAGAGCTGCAGGAGTTCAACTTCTTTTTCTCTACTGTCAACACGACTTTCACAGCAACAGAAAGGGAAACAGATTTTTCTTCACTGCCCCAACTCAGGATATTTTCCAGAATAATGGCTAGACATCCCCCAAATGCCTCCCATTCGTACTCTCTGAAATTGTTATGGTTAATCATTTAAAGGACTGGTCTACAGTTTACGAAAATCTTAAGACTTTTAGAGTCAGAAGGGATCTCCAAGCATATCGAGTGAAAAAACACGTTCTACAAAATGTCCAGCAGTGACCTCCACTTATGCTTGAGTTTTCACAGGAGCAGCTATCTAGTTTACTTCTTTTACAGCCAAATGATTCCCTTATTAAGCAGTTATACTCAAGATTTTCAAAATATGTATACATCTTATTACTTGTGAGTGTATGTTCAGTCGTGTCTGACTCTTTGTGACTCCGTGGACTGTAACGGCCAGGCTCGTCTGTCCTTGAAATTTTCCAGGCAAGAATACTGCAGTGGGTTGCCACTTCCTCCTCCAGGGGATCTTTCCAACCCGGGGATTGAACCTGAAACTCTGGCCTCTCCTGCACTAGCAGGCAGATTCTTTACCACTGCCATCTGGGAAGCCCACGGAGCTCTATCAGACCAGGTGGAAGGAAGCGTTAGTCGCTGAGTCATGTCTGACTCTTCGGGACCCCCACGGACTCTAGCCCACTAGGTTCCTTTCTCCGTGGGATTCTCCAGGCCAGAGTACTACAGTGGGGAGCCATTCCCTTATCCGGGGGATCTTCCCAACCCTGGGATCCAACTCAGGTCTCCCACACTGCCGGCAAATTCTTTACCATCTGAGCCACCAGAGAAGCCCTATAAAACCAGTCGGCTCCATTTAAATTTTAGACTGGTAACTTATTCTTCCAGTAGTAATTGCCTAAAGAATTACTTAATTGCATATTTAAGAAAAAGGCACAAAATTGGCAATGATTTTATTTTGGACTCATGGCCTCTGGAATATTCGTGTGGCAGGAGTAAAATTAAGCTAGACTTTGAACTGTAATAAATAACTACACACTTAAGTTTCAACATGTGAATTATACAGTTGCATTCTTTCCCCAAAACCAGCTTTAAGCATTAGAGTTATTTCAATCTTCACCTTTTTTAGTGAAACTTTTACTTCACTTATTTGTGGGGTGTCCTTCCTGTAGTGACTCATTTCTATGAACAATCTCATTTCTATAAAATATATTGTTGGCACATGGTATAGTCATTTAGTTTTATAATGACAGTATATTTTAAGGGTAAAAGCAAATATAGATGATTCTGAAATTCTGGAACATGAATTGAGCATCTGGAAGTAAAAACCAAAAGCTTTCTCAAATATGTTTTAAGTGAACTAAAAAGAAAACTTTTAACTCTGATCAGAATTTTAAAACATTTTAAATACTCATAAAAATCTTAAAATACATAACCAAAAAACAACAGAAAAATACAGAGGTCACAGGCTTCTGATTGGGTTCAACGTGAAAATAACACTTCACAATATTTCCTGAAAGTCATTGATAGGAGTTAGTCAAAACAAGACAGAAGATTCTAAAGAAAGGGGGTCTGCTAATTGAATACGAGGTGATTAGCAAAAGCATTTACCTCCCAAGAGGCAGCAAGAGGAAGGTAATCTCAGCCAGCTTCTCTGTTCAGCAAAGGCCCCCCCCCCGAAGGTGCGATGGTTTGGCTGGACCTCCCCCGGTTCCGCATGACTGACGGCAGCTGCCGCTGTTTGATTCCGGTTTTAAGGACCCAGGCGGGTGACAATCACTGATAGCAAGCACTGCACCGTCAGCCCTGTCCAAACGCTGCCTTCTCTTATACCATGATAATCACGTTTCAACTTGAAAGGGATCAGAAGTTCCACAAATACTGAAGGATATTGAAAAGAAATTGAAAACCAGGGGGAAATAGAGCATGCTTTAAAAAGCTTCATGAAATCAGCAACCTTAAACAAGAGAATTACCATTCCTGCCCCACGTGAAATTTCAAAATTGTCTTCAAAAGCAATCCTGGGGGTGGGGGGAGGCATAACAATTTTATTTGGATCTGTGTGGGACAAAAAAAATTTAATTAGATAAATTCTATTATTTATTTTGAAGCAGAGTCTCTTTTCCTTGGTCTTTTTATTTGCAATATTTTAAAGTTACAGCTTTGAAAGAGTTGCAAATTGTTTCCTTCTAACTCTTCCATGTTCATTGTGGACAAAAGTTCTGTGTTTTAGATCCTTTACATGATAGAAGATAAACACTAGGAGGAGACGGAAGCAGTGAATTCCACAAACACTCATCCTCGTTGCAGTGGGAAACCATCAACTCTCATATTTTATAGCTATATAAAAAGGAAAACAGAAGGCTGTCACACTTTAAAACCAGGGATGAGTAGCTGATCACAGCTTTCATGAAATATGCATGCCAGCACTTGCCCACAATCACTTCAAAGAGCCAATCTCTTGTTCCAAACAATTTCAGAAGCAAAGGAACTACCTACAGCTATTTAGGAAAATTAAACTTTGAAAATGAAATTAAATGCTGCCTAGAAAATTATTATTGGGATCGATACACAATTAAAATCGTCAAGAATTTGCTCGCCAGTGCAGGGGACACGGGTTCGGTCCCTGGTCTGGGAAGACTGCAGAAGCCGGAGCAGCTAGGCCCGTGCACCGCAGCGACTGAGGCCGAGCCCCAGAGCCTGAGCCCACAGAGGAGCCTGCCCCGGGGGAAAGAGCAGTCCCTGCAGCCGCAGAGAGGAAGCCCTCCGGCAACAGCAAAGACCGGCCCTCCGGGAACAAGTGAATACCGTAAGATGGACTGAGACGTCAAAGAAACACTGGAGGCAGGATGTTCTCAGATTTACTTGGATTCTTTCCTAGAAAGCTAAATTAAGCATTATCAAAGAAAATAAATTTCAAAATACTGTTTAAACTGCTTTGGAGGTAAGCTACATAGGCGTAAGTAGGCATTCTGTTGATTTGTTCGGAAATCATCTTCTGACGCTAACCACCCTGTATTTTGGTAGTACCATTTAGGAGCCTTAAGATGGCAGGCCTAGATTTCATAGAACAGTCTTAGAAGTGTATGAATACTGGTTGCCTTGAAATATATATTGCATATTATCAGGAGTGTGTGGCTAGTGATAATATTAAGGGTATCAATCAGATTAAATTTGTAAATTATGAAGCAAGGGAACTGTTAATGAGTGAATACATCCTGTTAGTTCATAATGAATCATAAATTACTACAGCCAGAAGAAATCTTACCATCCCCTATTTGTCTTGCCTTTCTCCGTATAAGGAAACCAGAGTCTAGATTTCACTGCTTCGCCCAAGGTCAGCAGAGAGACTTTCGAGCTGCTTTTTCTTGTCTGTTGCTCTCCCACCTCTGGCATAACCTTCTGTTTGTTTCCTTGGCTCTGTGGGGTCGGCGGCAGCCCTCCTTGTCCTTGCGTCGTGCGGCGTCTTCTGTTGGGGTGCAGGTACAGCAGTGGCAGTCTGCGGGCTCAGCTGCTGAGGCCTGTGGGTCTTGGCTCCTCGACCAGAGATCAAACCCATGTCGCCTGCATTGCAGGGCAGGTCCTTAACCACTGGACCACCAGGGAAGTCAGAATTCATAACTTTTTAATGAACGTGAAATGAAAGTCGCTCAGTCGTGTCCCACTCTCTGCGACCCCATGGACTGTAGCCCACCAGGCTCCTCCTCTGTCTGTGGGATTCTCCAGGCTGGTGGGTTGCCACTTCCTTCTCCAGAGGATCTTCCCAACCCAGGACTTGAACCCAGGTCTCCAGCATTGCAGGCACATTCTTTACCTTCTGAGCCACCAGGGAAGCCCTTTTAATGAATGCAACATAAAATAACTAGCACCTAAACTTTTTTTCTAGATATCCTGACAGTGATAGCTACTTGAAATATACTTATTTCCTTAACAATCCTCAGCATATTGATCGGCTAGAAATCTGTAATTATCAATGTCATGAAAAACAGACTGCAGAAGGACTTCGGGTTCCCCAAGAACAGAGACATGACGCCTGAACCAGCGCAGGACACGGGTTCCACGTCGCTGCAACGCCCGGCCCCGGGCCGACCCACAGCTTCTGAAAGAAGGCTGAAGACTGAGCATCACGCTGTTCCGTCCTCGTCCTGAGTCCGGTCACTGCGCTACAGTCATGTGACAGAGTTTTGGAATTATACACTGAAGCGTTTAGGGACAGTCGATACATCTGCCGCAAGAAGGAGCGAGCACAGGAGAACGTGCGCGGCTGTGCTCACCCGGCAGATGTGACCATTTGGGAAACAACGGTACGTGAGGACTCTCTGCACCACCCATGGGACTTTTCTGTAAGTTGAAATTATGTCAAAATAAAAAAATTAAAAGAAAGAAATCAGAAAGGCAACTTTTTTGATGGCTACATGTAGAGCTACAATGGAAACCAGTAGAAAAGATTAATGGGAAGGGCAAAATTGTCCTGGAAAGAAAGCTCATTCAGTGACAATACTATATTTCTCTGGAATTTATGTTTATGATACTAGACACAATACAGTATTCTATGTATTGTAGAAAAAGATGCTCCTAGCAAACATTGGTAGAGGAATTCTTATTTGATAACATAAATGTAGCTATAATGTCATTCTGTTCGTGGCTTGCATCTTTATTTTTATGTTCTGCTTTAGCAAATCTTTACCAATAGCCAGTGTTATAACTTAAAACCTCTTCACAGACAATTCACAGGAAGTTTCACTAAGATGTTATGTAAAAACTCACCCCAAATAATTAAAGACAATTTTGAGACTATGAAATAGAAAACATACACAACAAATAGAAAAGCAATTTCCCCCCCAAAAAATGACATTTCAAAAATTAATTTGCACCAAAAGAAGGGAGGAAAAGCAAAACGAAAAAAAAAGAAAAGAACTCTAAAATGTGCCTCCCTGAGGGCACAGGTAGCCTATTCTGATGTCCCCAGGATTTAGCACATATAAATAACCCTGCTTACTAACTAACTTGTTAAGGATTTCAGAGTCTGGTAGTAAATGACTTTCCATATGATTATTAACAAATGTATTTTTCAATCACTAAATGTGTAATTCTTAGTAAAGAATTACATAGATTTTGTCTTCTGTAAATCCTTATTTATGATTTATACATCTCGAAGGCAAAATGCCCCTGAATTGAGACTGCAGTTTGGGCTGAGGGGGAGGCAAAGGATGCTATTAGTGACTTTCTAGTTATCTGAGTAGGCAGTACATTCACTGGGGCTTATTTTAATATTCTTAAAAATTTACATTTACTATATACTATTTTACACTTATCAACTATCACATAATAAAGATGTTTAAAAAGACCATATGTAGCATTTTCCCTTTTAAAAGCTACATTACACAATAGAATTTTTCTTTCATTTATCTTTTTTTCTCTCCAACTATTTTAATAGTTGTTGATTCAGATGTTCAACCTTTATTTATTTAGCAACTACTATATGCCAGACTGTTGTAAGTACTGAGGGTGTAAGCAAACATAAATGTAACTAAAGAAAGAAAGAAAACCAAGGCCCCTGCCAGCATGCAGGTTACAGTTTAGCTGTGAGATCGAGGGCAGAGCTATGTGCAGTTCTTTGCAAGTTCAGTGCTTTCAGAATGCTTTGCCTAAGTAAAAACCTCAGTAATATTCACTGATGATATTGATGATGTTTGCACCAGCTATAGACCCTTTTGATGGGTAGAAGATTCTTTACGTTGTAATTGGATCATGTTACCATTTAAAATAGATTTCATCCAGCAGTAAAAAAATCTGTCATACTGGATTCCTAAAGGCTACTTGAAATTGCATCCTTTTGGGACACCTCCACAGCCTTGTCTTGCTGAAATAATAATCACTGCAACAGATTTTCAGGTAGAAGTAAAGAGTTGTAGACATTTGTAAGCTTGGCTTGGTATCCAGTTATACCACCATTAATAATCCACACAGAGAAGAAATTCTCAAGTGACAGCTCGTGTTCCCCCACTACATCTTTTACACATGCGAGTTTTACACAGTCTTAAATTTCAGGTTCCAGATGACAGGCTTTATCGGTCTTTCTGTAACAAAATTCCGAAACCCTGATGCTAATTAGGACAAGCAGCACAAGGGGGTGAGCTGTTCACAAATGACTCATGAACTCTCTGCTCCTTCTCTTCAGTGGAAATTTTTTCGAGATAATAAACAGTGATCAAAACATCAATTGTACTAAATCTCATCGAAAATGCTCTGTGAAATATCTCATTCATGTACTCCAGTGCTTACCTGACTTTAATTATATATATTTCAGGTTACACAAAATTTAAAATAAGAGAGAGACCAGAACTTAAAAACTTCAAAGACTAGGTTTACCACTATGGCATATTATAATTTGAAAAATGCTTGTACCAGTGACAAATCAGAACTTTTACCTTAATGAAAAAAGTGATGCTATAATGTATTTTGCCTCCCAAATTTCAGTAGCAAAAGATAGCCATCTTTTGCTTTAAAGTCTTATGATTAAAAACCAACAATTCAAGTATTCAATAGTTCCTTTAGTGCTACTTATAGTCAACTACACTACACACGAACGCCTACACAGATACATCCTATGTCATCAGACAGCGGTAAAGTGTAAACATATCACACTGAGCAAGATTTTCAGACTTCGAGTCTGAAAGTCTAGACTCTGACAGGAGTTGCAGAAATATTTTATATGTCTTACTGGGAGGTTTCTACGGCTTTTATTAGACTCTCAAAGGTGCTGATGACCCAAAAACCATTAATAACCATGACCGCAGGAGAGAGTAACCAGCACTCACACTCAAGGGTATCTGACATACAGAATGAATTTAGTAAATAGTGTTGAATGAATCTTGAATGAATAACCTTTTTCTAGAGTATCATTGAATTTTCAACGCTATCATCAGAGATGTGTTGACTAGAAAAAACAAGAAGAAAGATGACGAATCAAGGTTGAGTGACTACTATATTCAGGACAATGGTGCAGGCAGAGGGAGTCTTTTTTTTTAAAGGTACTTTCAGTTTTTAATGAACGTATAATCTAATTAGGATGATAGTAACACACAAATTAGGCAAGAACATTAGCAAAGGGGAAAAGGTAGCCAGGGTATTATAAAACGTATACTAGAACTATTTTTTAAAAATTCTATTAGTTTTGGCCGTGCTGGGTCTTCACGGCTTCCCGGGCTTCCTCCAGCCGCGGCAAGCAGGGCCACCCCGGCCGGCGTGCGGGCCTCTCGTTCCGGCGCCTTCCTCTGCTGCGGGGCACAGGGTCCAGCAGGGTCCAGGGTGCGCGCTCGGCGGCGCCCAGGCTGGAGGACGCAGGCCCGGCGGTCGGGTCTCCCGGGCTTGGCCGCCCCGAGGCATGTGGGACCCTGGCAGGGATGGAACCCTCGCCTCCTGCGTTAGCAGGACTTTGTACCGCTGAGTCACCAGGGAAGCCCCTAAAATGTACACTAGAGTTACGGAGAGGAAAAGCCTTTCCTAGGTTTGAAGGATGTGTGACAGAAGCCGAAGCACAAGGGGAGAGGTGGACTCGAAGGGGGTGGAATAAACGAAACTGCCCCGCTCCGCTCCTCTTTTTACCATCTTTGGGGATTGAAGAGAGCACCGAGGGGAACGCAAAATAACCCGGTGGCTCTCGAAGGGAGACTGTTCTTGAAGCGCTTCCTCCTCAGTGTTGCCAACTTGGGGGTGGGCATCGCGGTGGGGAGGAAGCGATGGCAACCCAGTCCAGTCCTCCTGCCTGAAAAACCCCACGTGCACAGAGGGGCCTGGCGGGCTGCGGCTGCAGAGTCACGACCGAGCTCCTCCAGTGGTGGAGGTGAGGGGTGCTGACCTGACCGGGGCGCAGGAAGGTCACCCCTGCAGTGCTCCGAACCCGTTCAGTATCTTTAAGCGGGTACTAGCCCAAAGTCTTTCTGCCGAAGGCAAACCGCTTGAAAAATTTCAGTTCGCATTCAGGAAATGCCCAATCAAGAGGAGTCTCCGGAAGCGTACCGCAGCGCACCTCCAAGCCACGCTGTGGGCACTGCCCCTGTGAGGTGTCCGGGTTCCGGGAGGAAGGCCAAGCCAGCTAGCATCTATGCCCTTTCCCCATCTGGGTATCATGAGTTTTTGTAAAACGAGCAAAACGTTTTGCTTTCTGATCTTATCTCTTCCATATAGAAAACCATGTAGGAGATACACGCTGAAACCAGCACTGGAAAAGGCGGTCCAGAGTTCAGCCCAACCACGCTAGTGTCTGCTGCCTTCTTATTCTTCACCTCAAAGCACAGAAAGTACTCTAGGCGAACAAGGATCATTTCCTGGACCTTCTCTAATCTCACTGCTAGCACTTCAAGGCTAATTCGTGGACCAACTACTGCATACAGTAAATGAGTTCAACTTCCAGCTCCGTCACCATGGGTGAAGCCAGGCAAGTCATTTATCCCCTGTAACCTCAATTTCTTAATGGAAACGAATGAATAGAACAGTGAGGTTTTTATGAGCTGTAAATGAGATAGTGCGAGTCCGGTACTGCATGGCACCTTGTGATTGCCATCTTCTCACTGTTCTCACCACTCTGCCCAGTGTCTCTCTGCAAAACCCACCTCCCACTCTGCTGCCACATAATTACTAACCCACCTCTGACTTGGTCAGTCTCTTGTCAAAACTGCAATGGATTCCATGTGCACAGGAGTCTTACCTTCTGGCCTGCAACGTGTGGCCATTCTCTATCTAGCCTTAACCAGCCTGCCTCAGAGGCCCCTTAGTAATAGAATTCTCCTTCCTCAGCAGCCCCTGCTCTCTTCAGCTTGGTTGCTTTGTTCCTCGTGTTCCCTCTGTACAGAATGCCTTCCCAGCGTACATCCATAGCAGCTGCTGACCCACCAAGCGAGCTCGGATACCACCTCCTCCACAAAGCTCTAGCAGAGTGAGTTCTTCTGCATGCCTGATACTTGTTTTTTTTTCATCTTGAAAAAAAGTGTTACTTAGGGTCACATTACCTCCCAACCTAAAACATAAGTCCTTTAAAGACCAAGGTTCAGATCAGTTTTATTTTGTATCCCCAGGGCCTCTAGAGAGCCACACTCACAAAAGAGACTTGGAAAAACATTTACAGAATGAGCAATCAAATACTCATAGCAGACAGTGCAAACAAAAGATGGTAAAATAAAGCACTGAGGGGGTCCAGTGGGGGGAGAAGTTATATTAGCCAACTTTGCATTTAAAGTAAATCTTTAAGGATATTAGAACTGTTAGGCAGAGATGATGGAAATCAGAAATCTAGGTCCAGAGAGCAACCTGAATAAAAGATAAAGGGGGAAAAGACTGAAGAACAGTTCGTTCGGCTGAAATTTAGGAGATGCAAAGAGCAGCAGGTTACTAGGATTGAAAGGTCAGATTATAGGAAGACCCTGAAGGAATTCCTAAGGAAACTGGACTTAATCCTAGATGCCAAAGGAAGCCATGGGTGGTTGAGGACAAAAATCATACATCATTTGTATGCTTTAGAAACACTACTCCATCAGCTGGGCAAAAGATGGAACCAGGGGTGACAGACCAACGTTTGCAATAGTTAGAAAACAGTCTTGAACTATACTGGTGACATATAATGGCAAGAATGCAAAGGTGAAAGAGAATAAAAGAGGACAGAGTGGAAAGAGAACTGCAGGGGGGTGAGGGAGAGGGAGCAGGGTTCTGAACCTGGCCTACATGGAGACAATTCAGGTCCATGAACTTGGGTGGAAAAGCAGAACATCTATCTTCACTAGCCTCTAAGTGAAACACAGCAGCATTAGGCTGCATCAGATTGGCAAAGGGGTCCACGGCATACACAAGAATTTCTGCACTCAAGTGATGAACCGTTTGGGAAAGGCTTTACCAGAGACTGGGCTTCCCTTGTGGTTCGGTTGATAAAAAGAATCCCCTTGCAATGCAGGAGACCCTGGTTCAATTCCTGGGTTGGGAAGATCCCCTGGAGAAGGGAAAGGCTACCCACCCCAGTATTCTTGCCTGGAGAATTCCACAGACTGTATAGTCCACGGGGTCGCAAAGAGTTGGACACAACTGAGCGACTTTCATTATCGGAGATAAACATCAGCACTGAATAAGAAACTTCAAAAATATGAAAGCTAAATTCTGTGTGGGGACTGAGAGAAGGAAGAACAATAAAGATAGATAAAAGTCACGTTTGACTGGGACATGCTATATTTCAGGCCCCACCCCACACTTGTCTGGCACCGGGACATCCCTTGAGCCCAGTAGCCTCCAGCTGCAGGGAAATCTAATCTCCTCCACATAGTTGGAATCTTCATTTCCTATTCTGTTCTTCCTCCCATTTTGTGGCAGTGAAAACAATCCAAGGGTGACCAAGTGTCCTGGTTTCCTGGGACAGAGGGGCTTTCTAGGACATGGGGCTTTCTAGGACATGTGCCTTTGATGCTAAAACCAGGAAAGACCAAGGCAAACTGATGAGCTAACTAGTTACCCTAAGGGCCCTCAAATCTGGCACTGCATGCTAACAAGGCTATATTAATACTATGCTTCAATTAAGAAAAACACCAGGCCATTTAAGGTTTATTTTAGATCTGAGTTTGTCCATCTGTTTTTCCCACAAAGCAGAAAATATTGAAGAAAAGTCTTCCTATTACAAGGTCAGACACTTATGGGCATGCCAGTGCTTTAGCAAATGAATATTATTTTTCAATAGTTCTACACTTGACCAAGTCCTGGCACATTTCTATTTTATGCAATGCTCACAAGGACTGTGAGACAGACTTGGTTCTCTTCACACTACAGAAGAAACCAAGGCTCTGGAAGATTTCGTCCTTTGCTCAATCTCACAGTGCAAGCAAAGTGGCTGACTCCCACCACTGCAGCTGCTGAAGAACACTGAATTACTGTGTTCCACAGCAGCACGAGGGGTTCTCGCTACATGGAGATTATGCAAAATTACAGTTGTCTTTCTTTTGCAGTGGCCATGAACTCTAGCATTATACTGGTACACAGTAAAATGCAGCGTTAGCTTTGGGCAGAAGGCACCCTAAGGTAAAGTGAGGCCTATGTGAAAACGAGTAAAAGCCGATGATTAACAGTTCAAAATTTAGCTAAGAGAAACAATAACTTACAAATCAAATTGTATGGCAAATGGTATCAAAGCCTTGTTCCCACCTGCAGCCTCTAACTAGAAAATCTTGTAAGGCAGAGACTGCGCCTACTTTGGTCAATACTGGAATCCATACAGACCCACGTGCACCTGTAACGACCAGTCCAGTCCAGCATCTTGGATAGGAATGGGGGTGGTGAAAGCCCGGGCACACAAACCTGGTAGTCAGCTACTACCAGGACTTCACTCAAGGGAGCGGCCTGGCCTTGCCAGGTTTATCGGCCCTGCAATTCACCAACGCCCTCTCCCTGCAGCCATGGCAACGCCCACACCGCGAGGCAGCTCCAGAATTCACCTTTGGATAGCCAGGCCACACAGAGTTTGCACCTACGCGGCTCAAACAAAACCCAATCAAGACATCGCTCCCCGTAAAGCAGACGACCATGGCATTTTCCCGTTTCTCTAGCTCTAATTCACCCAGGGAACATAGCTTTTTCTCTTCACCCATATCCACCGAAGGGGGTCCTGAACCACGACCACTTTTGCTACAGTAAAAGATTTAAAAAAAAAAAGCGGGCTTTTTCTTTCTCTCTGCGGGTGTGGCTATCAGAGACGAACGAAAGCCGGATGCACACACAAACATAACAGTTGCCTAAAAAGGCAACCAAACTGGCACGATCAAAATAATTTTCAGCCAACATCTCGCGGCGTGTCTGTCAGGCAAGCTCCGTTTCGCTCCCGCAGGTTACGGTCTCTGGAGCCGGTAAAGAGTTTCCAAGACAGCTGTTGGGATTTACAGCTCTAAAAAATATTTAAAAAAAAAAAAAACAAAAACAAAACCGCATTCCCTGCAGATGGGGGCTGCGCTCGGCGCGAGAGCCGTGACGTGTTCGGGAGACGTTTCCAGAACGGCCGCCCGGCCAGAGCAGGATGCCCAGGCGGCGGACCCCCGGCCGCGCCTGGAAACGGAGGGGCGTCGAAGCGCCTCCGGCGCGGGCCCCCGGCGCGCCCCGCAGCGGCCCGAGGGCCTGAGCACGCAGAGACGGCCGCCGCAGAGGGAGACGGGGAAACGCGGCCCCGCACACACTCGAGCCGCAGCGCCTTCCGCTGCCGGCCCAGGGGCGCCGCGAGACGCCCCACGCGCCCGGCCCGCGCCGCCCCCAGCAAAGATGGCGGCCCAGGCGGGGCCGCTCCCTCCCGGCGCCGGCGGCCCCGCGGAAGCCCTCCACGCCCGCCGCGCTTGACGCATTGCAGGTGCGGCGCGGCCAATCAGGCGCCCCGGCTCTTTCCGGCCAACCACTGCAGGGCCGCGCCGGCCAATCAGAGCGCCCTTCGCTGATTGCGCGAGGAGAGCAGCCTGGGCCGCGCCAGCGCAGCAGCCGGCCCCCGGGCCGCGCGTCCGGGGCGGGGTCGCGGCGCCGTGTGCTCCTCCGCCGAGAGATATAGTGCCCCGCCCCGCCCGCCCGCCCGCGAGCGCGCGCCCGCGAGCGGCCCGGGAGCGGCGGCGCGGCGGCTGCCGAGGGGCGCCCTGCGCGGGCGGGCCCTGGCCGTCCTCGCCCTGCCCCTGGCTCGGCGGGGGCGCGCCCTGACGGCCCGGCCGACGCGTCCCGTCCGGTGCGGCGGGGCGGTGAGGAGACGCGCCCCCTCCTCCGCAAGCCCGCCCGCGGCCTCCGAGGCCGCCTCCCTGCCGACAGGCGGGCCCAGCGCGGCGCGCTCGCTGGCACCTGCTTCCGAGAGGCCCGTCTTCGAGTCCCTCGCCCGGTTCTCCCGCCGCGCCGGCGGGCCGGGGCCGACGGTTGGCCCCGGGGCGGGCCGGGAGGCAGGCTCCGCGTTCGGAAGGACGCCGCCAGGCGGAGGAGGCTCGGCGGGGCGCCCTGGGGCCGGCCGTCCGCTCGCCCGGCCCGGCCTCGCGCCTCCCCGGAGCCTGCTCGGCTCGCGTCCGCCCGGTCGGCGCCGCCGCCGAGCCGTCGGGGGCCGGGGGCCGCGGTCCGCCCCGCGCGGGGAGCAGCCCGCCGTCCGGAAAGCCGCCCGAGCCTGAGGAGCGGAGCGCAGACCAGGACCCGCTGGCCTGTCTCCCAGGCTGGTGCTGTAGTAACCCCCCGTCTGCCGCGAGATCACTCAGAAGGTCCCTCTTACGTTTATTTTCACACTGGAGGGAGAGTCCGCATTTACCAAGAAGTTAGGTTTACCGTGAAGTGTATCCCAGGCTTGTTTATTCATGTGAATCGGTGTGCCGCAACATATTCCTCTGAGCTTACTTGGGTCCTAGTACATATCAAACCTGCTACTTTTTGGTGGTCAGCAAGCTAGCTCGCTAAATTGTGAGCTCCTCAAGGACAGGACCTATCAAGTTTATATTCTCAGTGTTTGGTGACTTTCATTTCATAAGCTCAATAAAGTTTTATTGAAGGAATAGATGAGCAACTAAGACAGAGGTAGAAAGAAAACCTGGATATGAAAGGTTCTTTTGAGTTCCAAGAAAATCAGTCAACCAAAACTTACTGAGAATCCATTGTATAGAAAGTATAGTTTCTTCTTTCAACACCAGTTCTTTTTCCCCCATTTGAATTGTTTCCACTTGCTTTTAAATTAAGGAAATATCATCATTATGGGACATTATCTTTTGAAATAGCAGGGTTTATTTCCAAGCTTTCCTTTGTATAGTCTTATGTCCTTTGAAGAATACAGCTGTAGAAGAAAATGATTTTTTAAAAAATCTGACTCATTCAGAATTGCTTGCTTTCCCCTTTTATTGTGTTTCTCTGTTCTTTGTAAAGAGATAATGACCTCTACCCAGCTTTTGATTATTTTGGGCAATTTTTGGAAATAAATGTCCAGGATTGATCAGTTGGAGTAGACATGGTCTAGTCTAAGTATTTTAACTATCATTCAACAGAGTAAGAACTCTAGAATGGTCTTAATTTTTACCATTTATAAAAAGATGCAATTCTGAGTCAAGTCCCCTGTGACCTTAGCTCTATTTGTAGCCACATCTCCAGGGGTCTCCTAGTTACTAGGGAATTCTGCACAAGTTCCTTACAAGTTTCACAAGCAAAATATTTAGAATCATAAAATTCTAAATCTGGGAGGAACCAAAGTCCATCTGGGTCCTTTTTTCCAATTTTCAGATAATTTCCAAGAAGTACAAGTTCCAAGTACTAAGTTCCAAGAAGTACAAGTTCAGGATAGAGCAGCCTTTAGGATCTTACTAGACTGGGCTTTCCTTTGACCTTTGAAAACATTTTAATCAAAGATTAATCATTTTAAGGGGAGCAGAGAAATGTTATCATCTGCAAGGCCTCCAAGTGATGGAAAAATCTCAAGATAACTTTTCTTTGGACTGTGATTCCATTTAGGGATTGGCTGTCCTGAATTGTTCTCTGTGCTAGGCCTTATCTATACAGCTTGTTTAATATCTCTGACTTTCATTTAAATTGCTGACCCTTTCCTCTTGTTAAGCTTTATCATATTTACTTACAGCTTCTTCAGTCTAACAGAGGTCCCCTTTTTTATTCCTAAAAGAGCTCAGAGAAGCTAATTATTTTTAAATTGAAGTATAGTTGATTTGCAGTGTTGTGCAAAGCTCATTTTTTGAGATGAGTAATAAACAAATGAAAGCAAAGGTAGTTATACAATTATAGTTCTTTCATAATCTTCTAAGTGTTTTTCAGGATATTCAAAATGCTAGTAAAGAATAATCATGGTTATGTCTTCATTTTTCACTATGTAACTTATAAGTGATGTCATTGAAGTCACTCAGTCATGTCTGACTCTTTGTGACCCCATGGACTGTAGCCTATCAGGTTCCTCTGTCCATGGGATTTTCCAGGCAAGAATACTGGAGTGGGTTAAGCTGGTTCCTAAAAACTTGGTTCTTTTCTTTAGTTGATTAAAACAGGTATAACTGAACTTGTTCAGAGTATGGTGCTTTTTCAAAGAAAGAAAACCTTGTTCCATGACTTTAGCAATGCCTAACCCTCTAACCTAGCTGACCACCTTGTAAATGTTACAAGCAACAGAGTTTAGAAAGCAAAACATGGCTTTGTGAGGGCCTGTGGTATCACCACACAAAACAGAGGTTGAAACCTCAAAGTACCTCAAAATACAAAGTTCCCAAAGGTACAAAGTCCTGTATGGCTTTGATCATTTTTTGACCTTTACGATTTGAAAGTCAGAAATACCTATATTAGAATCACTGTGTCAGTAGACCATGGCTTCTATATTTTGCTGCTATTCAGTTTTAAGGTCATTTTCTGGTGACTCAGACAGTAAAGACTCTGCCTGCAATGCGGGAGACCTGGGTTCAATCCTTGGGTCAAGACGATCCCCTGGGGAAGGGAATGGCTACCCACTCCAGTATTCTTGCCTGGGGAATTCCACAGGTAGAAGAGAATTCCATGGATAGAGAATTTACAGTCCATGGATTCACAAAGAGCAGGACATGACTGACTGACTTAACACCTGCGTTTCAAGCTTTGTGTGAAACAGGGGCAACAAGGAAACTGTGTGTGTCAGAGGAGAGCTAGAGCAGTGGAACGTGAAACTGTAAATCAGTTTTCTGAGTCACCAATTTCCTTGGCTGCTCTAGAAGAGGGTGATGACTCAGCAGCACTCCAGCGGTGTGGTGGAGGAAATGGGGCTGCGAGGGCTTGTTGCCCTGGGTATCAGCCCGTTGAGGGCGCTGAAAATGGGAAACCTTGGATCTTCCCACTGCTCAACTGTTGGATTCACTGAAACTGCTTGATTCCCTGACTGCTTCTGAATTGCCTCCTATCTGACCTTTGCCATATTTAGCTGACTGATGTTATAAAATATTATGAACAACCACAGTTTGTATTTGTTTAGGTCTTTATTGTTTACAAACTAATTTGACATTCTTTTCTCCTGTGTAACCCTCACACAAGCCCATGGCTGAGTCTGTGTGGTTAACTGGCTAAGGAAATAGTCATTTAACCTGGCAGATAATATTGCACAATATTGTCCTTTTCTTGGGAAATAACTGTTTTCTTTGTCAGAACAATAAAAATAAAACCTTTCACTGAAAGAAGGCAAAATTTCTGTCCCTTGCTTTGGTTTATAGGGGAGAATGTGAGAAGGTGCCCACCAGTACGCGTGGTATAGCTTGAAAACTCGCCTGAAGACAAATCTTCCCAGTGGCCATAACGATCCAGTCATCCTGTGGTGGTGCCGTGAGTTGGTTTATTAGCCAATGACTCAGAGTCTCTACTTAGGATGAATAAAACTCAAAAGCATCTTCACTGACTTGGACAGAGATAGGCCCAGTTTTTCTGTTCCGCAACCTGCCGTCTTTTTGGCCGTATTTTCTCCACATAGGAAGATGGGAATGGATCCAGTCACATGAAAGTGGGGAAAGAACTGCCAAAGAAAGGAAGGCTCAGCCCAGGTACATACTTGTTCAGGGCTGTAGAATCAAATCAGGAACAGTCCAGCCTATTCTTGAGGAAGTATGACCCCACGATACTCTAGGGAGTCTCATTTCCGGTGGTAGTTCGGTGGCGGTATTAAAGCAGAGAACATCCTTTTCCTTTTCTCTCTGCTTTGGAAAATTCATTTCTCATATCCTCTCGAGCCCAATAGTGACTTGAGCTCAGCACTAATCACTTAAATAATCTGTTGATATTTATTACCAGGTACTGAGCTGAGTTCAAAGTGTAAGATGGTAGCTTCTGCTAGTATGAGGAGATAGAATATATGAAAAGATAATATCAAGTAGAAATGGGTAAAAGGTGTAGGAATTCAGGACACAGGAAGAATCATTTTGAACTATAGTGTTACTCACTCAGTCGTGCCCGACTCTTTGTGACCCCATGGACTGTAGCCCAGCAGGCTCCTCTGTCCATGGAATTCTCCAGACCAGAAGACTGGAGTGGGTTGCCATTCCTTTCTCCAGGGGATCTTCCTGACCAGGGGTAGAACCCAGGTCTCCCACATGGCAGGCAGATTCTTTACCATCTGAGCCACCACCAGGGACTGAACCACACCCATGCACTGGAAGGTGAAGTCTTAACTGGATCACCAGGGAAGTACTGTTCAGAGCTATGATCATTGGGAAAATGTGAAAGATACATGATTTAAACAGGACATGAAGCATAGGTGGTAATGAGATGGATGGGGCTTCCCAGGTGGCTTCCCTTGTGGCTCAGATGGTAAAGAATCCACCTGCAATGCAGGAGACCTGGGTTCAGTCCCTGGGTTGGGAAGATCCCCTGGAGAAGGGAATAGGCTACCCACTCCAGTATTCCGGTCTGGAGAATCCCATGGACAGTCCATGGGGTCGAAAAGAGTCAGACACGACCCAGCAACTTTCACCTTCCCAGGTGGCTCAGTGGTAAAGAATCTGCCTGCCATTGCAGGAAGGTCAGGAGACAGGGATATGATCCCTGGGTTGGTAAGATCCTGTGGAGAGGGAAATGGCAACCTGCTCCAGTATTCTGGCCTGGACAATCCCACGGACTGAGGAGGTTGCTGGGCTGCAGTCCACAGTGTTGCAGAGTCAGACACGACTGAGCAGGTGAACACATATGTGCACACACACACCGATCTGGACAGGCCTCTGGACACTGGGAATGGCATGGAAAAGGCAGGGAGTTGGGAGGGCACAGCGTGTATTCAGCGGTCAGAGAGGAAACCAGTTTGTCTGAAGCAGAAAAATCCATGTTTGTAGAATAACAAGAGGAATGCTGAAAAGTAGACTAACAATGTGTTGAATGGCTTTGAATGCTAGACACAGGGACTTTACATCCTATCTCCTGCAGGCACTGGGGAGCCTCTGAAAAGTTCTGAGCAGAGGAGACAGGATGACACTACATTGGTGACTGTGTGCTGGATGCATCAGAAGGGAACAAAGTCGTCAGGGATGAACAAGGAATAACACATGTGAGACTAAAGGTTTGCGGGACCTCAGGATTCCTGATCCGATAAACATGCATGCTCCTTCCTTTTTCTTTTCCAAAGTTCTAGAATGGGGTTCTCAGTCCAGCTTGGTGCAGCCCAATAAGACTTCTGTGAGGATGGAAATGTTCTATGCTGTTCGACTAGGTAGCCGCTAGGTAACCCTGCTAGCCATGTGGGCCTGCTGAGTACTTGACGGTGGCTAGTGAAACAAAGGAACTAAACTTAAAGTGTAATTCATTTTGATTTAGATAGCCACATGTCTCTCATGGCTAGTGGACATCACAGCTCCAGAGGCCGGACAAAATTATTCGTCATGAATCAAAACCAAACCACACAGTTACCAGAGTAGATCTTAGTTCTGTTGGCATTGGTGAGGCCCATTCTTTGGTATAATCCACAATCAGCACCAGTTTCTCTGATTTATCATTATGGTCCAGTTTTCTGCATATCAAGACCTCAATGAAAGTACCAATTTGTGCTGACCACTGGCTCTGCCCTTCAGGCAAACTGAGTCACCCCAAAGCCTACCATTCTAGCTCACCACTGTGGCCACAGAGCCCTCCACTGACCTAGTTGTTAAATCATCTGTAAACTGCGAAATGCCTATTGTTGCCTGAACATCTTACGCCTGCTCTCTAGTGTGTCCCCAACTGTAGCACATGTGGTAGAAGTGAGGTGTTGTTGCTTACTGTTCAGATGTTAATTGAAGTAACTTTGGCACTTGATTTTTGGATTAGTGGGGAGAATGGTGACTCAGGAAATTTTCAGAATAACATGGCTTAGAGAATACTCTGCTCGGTAGGTCAGGGCAATTAAAAAAAAAAACCAGTTTGAATTTAGTGTAAACAACTAAGGCAAAAACTATGATCTTCTCCCACTGGGCATTTTGGAATTTGAATACACATACTTGGTCCCTAAGTCTGTATAACTATTGGCTGCTTGTGGCTTAAGATCTCAGTCCATTAAAGCACAGATCTCCTGGAGGAGGAAATGGCAACCCACTCCAGTGTTCTTGCCTGGAGAACCTCATGGACAGAGGAGCTGTGGTTGGTGGGCTACAGTCTACGAGGTCGAAAAGAGTTGGGCACGACTGACGCAGCTGGGCACGCACGCCAAGCACAGATCTATTGAGGCCTGGGTCACGGGTCCAGTCTCATTCTTTGTTGGTCATTTTGCTCTGTTCTCTGCCCCTGACCTCAGCTGGCTGTGTTGCATAGCCGTGACCTTGGTCCCAAGGGTGGACCAGGTGGAGGGAATAAAGCAGATCCATCACCACAGCTACTAGCAAACGAGCACACGCGCTGTGAATGTTGGGCAAGCCTCGTCCTCCACTATACGGAGTCACTTAAAAACAACCAAGAACGGGGCAGCTTCTCTTTAGATCATCAACATGCTGATGACTGCTGCACGCTGAAACACAGAGTAGAGTATGTAGTGGTCTGCTTGTGATTCACTTAAAATTCTGGGACACTAAACAGACATAGCGCTTCCCCGATGGCTCAACAGGTAAAGAATCTGCCTATAATTCAGGAGACACAGGTTAGATCCCTGGGTCAGGAAGATCACCTGGAGAAGGGAATGGCAACCCACTCCAGTATTCTGACCTGAAAAAAATCCCATAGACAGAGGAGCTTGGTGGGCTACAGTCCATGGGGTTGCAAAGAGTTGGACACAACTGAGTGACTGAGCACGTATGCATGCAAAAAAGACATGCTAAAATTGATAGTTTTTCTGATGGACTGGGATTAGAGAGTTCTCGGTTATCTCTCTCAATGACAGCATAGAGTCGTCGACTAAATGTTTGATGGTGTTCGAGTCTCCTCACCTGTTTAGACCTCATTTGCAAAATGAGAAATGTCCTTTGGCCAGGAAGCATCATAAAGTGAATGTTTTGTGTTTTCTTATGCACTCTGCTCCTGGTGTGGTAGGTACAGCTATCACTACATTCCTATGATCTTACTTTAATTTTAAATCCTTGGGTAAGACGTATTTCTTAAAAAATACACATTTTAATCTTATTCTATTCCTTGTAAAAAAATTAAAAATAAATTCTATTAAATTACAAGAGATATAGTGTAATGCTTACATGCTTGGTCACTGAAATAGATTTTTGCTTTTCAGCACTTAAATTAGGCAAATCACTGGGTCTCTTAGTGCCTTGGTTTCTACCTAAGGATAATGATGCTGGCCTCACAACATGGGCAGGAGGATGAAATACAGTTAGCACAGGGCCTGGCCACAGCCAATGCTCAGTTCAGTTCAGTTCGGCTCAGGCGCTCAGCTCTGTGCAACCCCATGGACCGAAGCCCGCCAGGCCTCCCTGTCCATCACCAGCTCCCGGAGCCTGCTCAGACTCATGTCCATCGAGTCGGTGATGCCATCCAACCGTCTCATCCTGTCGTCCCCTTCTCCTCCTGCCCTCAATCTTTCCCAGCATCTGGGTCTTTTCCAATGAGTCAGTTCTTCGCATCAGGTGGCCAAATGCTCAGCAAATGTTAATTTTTAAAAAAATTTTCGGCTGCGCCCCAGGGCATATGAGATCTTAGTTCCCCAACTAGGGATCAAACCTGCACCCCCTGCACTGAAAGCCTGGAGTCTGAACCAGTGGACTGCCGGGGCGGTCCCATCAAACGTTGATTTCTAAGCCACTTCCGTTCCTCAGTCTGCCCCTGCACCTTTGGCACGTTTGTGTGTGCACACACATGGCACACACGATGATACAGATTATGCACGTGTATTTTACAGTCATACATATTTTAATCTCAGGCACAAGGAATTTCAAGATTGAATCCAAACCTTCTGTCTTACCCCTGAGTATGTACAACGATTACACTTGCATTTTTTCTGTTAGACTCAAATGGGTGATCAGGTTAGTGACAAAAATGATATTCAAGTTTGAGATTCCTGACTTGGGGTTGCATTCCTTCTGTTTTTCTTCAATTTAACATTACTTTATTCCCCAGTGGCTCAGACAGTAAAGAATCTGCCTGTAGTGCAGGAGACCCAGGTTCAGTCCCTGGGCTGGGAAGATCCCCTGGAAAAGGGAACAGCAATCCACTCCATTATTCCTGCCTGGGGCATTCTATGGACAGAGAAGCCTGGCAGGCTACAGTCCGTAGGGTCACAAAGAGGGGACACGACTGAGCAACTGACACTTTCACTTTTCACTTATTTAAATAATCATAGCTATTTTCTCTCAATATCATGAAATATCCCAGTCTTTCGGCTCTCAGTAAATCATGACTTCACAGTGCAGTGCTGTGCTCGGTCTTGTCCGACTCTGTGCCACCCCATGGACCGCAGCACGCCAGGCCTCCCTGTCCATCACCAGCTCCCAGAGATTACACAAACTCATGTCTGTTGAGTCAGTGATGCCATCCAACCATCTCATCCTCTCTCGTCCCCTTCTCCTCCTGCCTTCAATCTTTCCAGAATCAGGGTTTTTTCAAGTGAGTCAGTTCTTTGCATGAGGTGGCCAAAGTATTGGAGTTTCAGCTTCAACATCAATCTTTCCAATGAATATTCAAGACTGATCTCCTTTAGGATGGACTGGTTGGATTTCCTTGTAGTCCACGGAATTTCTTGATTCCTGCTTGTTTCATAAACTAGAAAATTTATTCACTTAAATCTTTAATGAAAACCTAGTGATCATCCAGGTGGTCAGAAGAACCTGCTTCAGGAAATATATAAATCTTCACGTGGCACATTTTCAATTTTCAGATATTTCATTAATACATAATCTAATCTTAGAGTCCCTGACCAAGGGCTCAGACTATTTTATGCTTTATCCCTGATTCATGGCAAGATCTTGGGCGAGTTACTTGACCTTCTTATATTTCAATGTGTCAAACTGCCATAAAACTGAGTAAAGCATGACCTCATTACAAATCCAATAGACTTGAAAGCTGTACTTTGATAAAGAATTATCAAAAGAGAACTGTAGCTGGTAAAATGTAAAGAATCACAATAATGAATTTTACTATAGTAAGTAAGATGACTTTGAAATACAGTCTTTGGCAAATACAGTCATGAAAAAGTTTCAAAGTGCTTTATTTGGGTGAAATAGGTTAAATGATGGAAGAAGAAACATTATTTTAGAAAATGCCTGGTTTTCAAAACCATAGATTCTAGCAACTTAATTTTAAGGAACAGAAGACTACCAGAACCTAATAAACCTTTAAGAATTAAACACATTTCATCTCGAGGCCATTTTTCCTCCTTATACAATGTATACCAAGTTTTTTAATGTATTTAACTAACTACTGTATGAAAGCCTGGCAAAAGAATACCAATTCCCTTAGCATATTTGGCCATTTAGACTGTAACTCACTGTATTACTGAATATTCTTTTAATTGACTTTTTATTAGTCCCTTTCCCCCTATTTCCAACTCTCCTATTAACACAGTTTATTCCCACTCCAGTTTCCGCCCTGGAAAACAGGATGATGGTGATGATAATCGCGTTCAGTAGATGATGTGTTTCTCATCTGCAGAGGGAAGGCAGCACCATTCCCTGGCTTGCTGTGGCAGCCTTCCTTTAAATCGCACAGCTGGTTCCTCCTTTCTGCCGCATTCCAGAAGGCATATCAGTAAGAACAGTTCCACAGATATTTGTCTGAGGCTATCACACAAGTCCTGGCCACCTACAATGTGCCCAAACATTTTCCATTGTTTGAAACATCCTTTCTGCAGACTGTCAAAGCCAGAAACAAGCATAACCAAGCAAAGCCCTTTCTCGAAGACGTCCATCACACACTTTGCCACATTCTTTGAAAGAGTATGCAAATAATAGCTTGCAACTGTTGCCGAGGCCCTGTAAACAAAAGATCAGATTCTGTGCTCTGCCTTGGCAAGAAAAGAAACTGCAGCATTTAGTCAAGATTTTTACAAAGTTCTGGGCTTTACATTTATAACTGATATGGTCCTTTTTCTGGTATACAGAAAATTGAAAATATGAGTAAATTTTAGTTTAAAATACTACTTGGAAGGGAATATAATTGAGATTGTGTGCTTAAAAACGGTCGAGCTCCATAGTAGAGGCAATTAAACTGTGTATTCCAACGCTAATCTAGGGGATTCTATGTCTCTTTTTTTCCTTCTTTGTTCCTGTGGATCTACGAATAAAGATCTGATCTCTTAGAACCAGGTAACTAACATAAAAAAAAAAAAATCAAAGCATGGAGTTTGAAAGTCTACAGAAGATGCACGGGTACGTTAACCTCAGTAAGCCTAGGGTCAGAATGAGTAGTGTTTTCCATAGGGAAAAAAAATACAGTAGGAGAGGGAGATTATTCAAGCATACAAAAAAAAAAAAAATGAAGTGGAAACGTAAAAACATTAAGGTAAGACCGGCTAAG
This sequence comes from Antilocapra americana, assembly GCA_007570785.1. Lineage (NCBI taxonomy): Eukaryota > Metazoa > Chordata > Mammalia > Artiodactyla > Antilocapridae > Antilocapra > Antilocapra americana. Next base: position 1,071,640 of record ML664173.1, on the reverse strand, counting down.
CATATGGGCATGACACGGACTTAGCGACCGAGCATGTATTCATCTGTCCCCGACGTCACTTGAAAACCAAACGTCCAAGCAGTTTCTTGCGCGAGGACACTTCGCTCCCCGCAGCCCCCGGCCCTCGGCCGCCCCCGGCTCCCAGCGGCGGGGCCCGCGAGGCCAGGGGCGGGCGGTGGGCGCAGGGAGGGCCACGCGCGGGGTGGGGGCACGGGGTCCGCCGGCGGGGGCCTGCCGAAGCCCGGGGCCGCCCGCGTCGGCCGCGCAGCCGCTCGGTCCTCGCCCGGCCCGGGCGGCGCCTGCGGGCACCTGCGGGCACCTGCCCC
>ML664173.1:955914-1070914 GCA_007570785.1 Antilocapra americana | reverse complement strand
GGGCCAGGCGGCGAGGCCCGGCCCCCGCGGCGCGGCGCAGGGCGAGGCGGCGGCGGAGGGATACGCGGCGCCGTATATATAGCGCGGGCACAGGCTCGCGGCGCGGCGGCGTTGCTGGGAGCCTGGCGGGCGCGGAGCCGTTGGCGCGGTTGGCGGCGGCGGCACAGCGCTCGGCGCACACGGCGCCCCGGCGGCAGCTGTAGCGGAGGCGCCCTGCGGTCCCGGCCCCGGCGCGGCCACCCTCGCTCTCGCGGCCTCCCTGCCTCGCTCGCACCATGGTAGGTGGGCGCGGCGAGCGCCGGCGCCGCGGCCGCCCGCCCGGGCTCTCCGGTCCCCGGTCTCTTCCCGCCTCGCCGCCGCTCGGTGGCTCTTCCTGGCTTCCGGGTGTGGCGCAGCCGCCGCGGGGCAGGACGCGCTCTGCGTTTGCATCCCGGCTTCGTCGGCCGGCAGCCCCGCTTACGCTTCGGCCCGTCGTGGGGCCGGGGTCGGCCGCGCCCGGGCCCCGCACCCGCCCGCTCCGCCGGCCGCCCCAGGGCGGGGGGCCGGGCGGGGCCGCGGCCGGATCCCGGTTCGCGGGCGGCGGAGAATGAATGGGCCGGAGCGAGCCGGGGGCGCACGTCGCCGGGGCGCGGGGCCGCCGCCGCCGTCCTTTCGGGGCGCTGCTCCTGCCGCCCTCCCGGGGGGCGCGGCGCGGGCGCGGGTCGGGAAGGAAGGAGCCGGGAGGCCCGGGTGGGGGCAGGAAGGCGCGGGGCGGGGGGCTGCGGGGCGGAAGCGGCGGCCCGGGGCCCGCGGCGCGGAGCCCGGCTCCCCTGCAGACCCGCCCGGCGCGGCGGCGAGCGGGACGCGGTGCACCGGCGGCCCCCCCGCCGGAGGCGCTCGGCCGCTAACTGGGGCGGGGGGCGGGGAGGAGCGCTGGCGCGCGCCGCGGTCTCCAGCGGAGACGCGAAGTTTGCGCTCCGGGGGAGGTGGCGGCGCGCCGGGCGGGAGCGGGTGGGAGGCGCGGGGCGCGCTCGGGCCCCGCCCGCGGCGGGCGTGGGGGGCCTCCCTGGCCTGGAAGGAGGGGCACCCCGCCCCCCGGGCCACTTCGCCCGGCGCTTTCTCCGGCCCGCGCTCCCTCCCGTCCGAGGGGAGATGCCCTCCCCGTTTCCGCCGCCTCTGCGGCTCCCCGGCGGCCAGATGCGCCCGTGCGCCCCGCCGGGTGTGCCACCCCCGGCCGGCAGGGCTGACATCACCCCCCGCCTTGCTGGCTCGGCGGGGCCCGCGCACCCCTGTCCCGAGGCCGACGCGGTGTGGCGGTGAGCGTGTCCTTCTGTGTCGAGGCGGGCCGACAGTTTCTCAGAGGACACTTCCCCCGGCGAGGTGACAGCTTCTCTTGCGAGGTGTGGCCGGCAGCGCTTCCTGTTGTACGAGGCAGAGGCGTAGCCCTGTCATTACATAAACCCTCGTGTCTCCTTTCGGTATAAAGAAAACCGGCGTGCCGTGTCTGGGGTAGGCAGGAGAAGAGACACAGTTCTAATTTGAAAAAATGTTTCCCCCCCAAGTCAGTATGTTGAAACATCACTCTAATCGTGCAAGTTTTCATTTGAGAGTTCGAATAAACTGCCATCAGCTTTCTACTAGGACTTGTATTGGAACTGGCTTCATTAGACATCCTTCATTAAAATAAAAGTACATACTACCTGTCCTTGGGATCCCGCATTCCCAAGGCTGGAGGCACAAGATCGGCGCTGCAGAGACCAAGGAATGCAAGCGAGCATTACCTCCGTGGCCATTACCACCCCTAGTAAAATGTTTATTAGGAGCTGCTCTTAGATCACCCTTAAAATGGGTAAAGCAAATATCCTCTAGCAAAGTTAATAGTTCCTCTCAGAAAAAGAGGATACAGTCTCATAATGGTTATGTAGTTTCTGTGCACTTCATTTTTGCAGTTTTGAAACAGCTCAGCTGTAGGACAGTTCCAATCCACCCCCGCCCCGCTTTTGAATCATAGGGTAATTTGACCAAGGACATTTAGTTGTTCTAAATGGTAGGCTTTTAACAAATAACTGCCTAATTTAAGTGATTGGAAAGCATGGAAATGAAGTTGGTAGGAAAACCCATTACAGTATATTTATTTTTTTCCATTTAATTGTATGTCATAAAATAGATGTAAACGCCTGTTAATCCAAGCCAATGCCCTTATGTAACGCCAGTTTGGAGATCTGGAGTGCCCGCAGCGGTGCGCAAGGTGCGCTGAAAGCCTGACCTGGCCCCGGTCCTGGCTGCAGGGCCAGCCGCGGCGGGTCGGGCCCCTCCGCGGGTCCGCGGCGTCCGAGCAGTAGGCGGCGCTCTTCTCCCCGGAGCCGGGCCCTGCGGCGGCTGCAGCGGGCCTGTCGCCGCCGGAGGTGCCGCTTCTCCGATGACGAGCTGGCTCTCGCAGGGTGGACCCGCGGCGGAGCGAAGAGCGGTAGGCCCGGAGAGGAGAGCCTGGAGTGGGACCTTGGCTCCAACGGGTCATCTTTTGTCTTTAAAGCAGCGTGAGGGTCCCCTGCGTTCTGATTGTTTCTCTTAAGTGACAGGGCTGAAATTTTCACAGCTGAGAAAGGTCGCTATTGGAAGACTTAATTGGAAGAGCTATGCTGATCCCGGACTCCTGTGGGTTGAATTGTAACCTTTTTCTTTTTCTATGCAGGCTGATCAGCTGACGGAGGAGCAGATCGCTGGTAAGCAGGGGGTCTCGGTAGACCAGAGCTGGGTAGACTCTGTCGTGGTGACTCTTCTCTCTCCCCTTAGTCTGAGCAGTTTTCTAAGGGTTTTTATTTAAAGGCAAACAACAAGTAGAGATACTTAGGTTAAACGTTACTCCTTGTCAGTCTTTTGAAGATAATTTAAAAGCTAGGGGAGCTAAGGACACCCACGTGTCACGCTCTGCAGTACTTCACAGTGTGCTGGGCCTTGTGTGGAATGAGGTTGCGCAGAGCCTGCTGTTCAGAAACGTAGTTGAGAGTTCTTAACGTCACTGTGTAACGCACCGTGAAAAGCTTGTGCTTGCTATTCTAAATGGGAATGAGTGAGGAGGATCGTGAGGACCACTGTAATCGTGGGGACGGAATGAAGTTAGTGTAGCTTTTAGCTTTTAATATTCCCTGGAGGACTTCTTTGGTTTTTTATGACCTTGGTGTGTGGCATGGCAGATCTTAGTTCCCTAACCAGGGATCAAACCTATGTTCCCTGTGTTGGGAGTGCAGAGTCTTAACCACTGGACTGCCAGGGAAGTCCCTGGAGGGGTTTTTTGAGATGGTCTTCAGGAAGCCAGGATTGCCTCTGAAGTAATCTGAATGCCATGCAGAGAACACACTGGTCGCCAGGGATTGTCCGTTTCTGGTAACCACGTCTTCTGTTGCTGTGAAACAAGGGGTTCTTACGGCCGGAGAGATTTCACAGGAAGGGGCCTTACTAGAGCGTGCGGGCCAACCTTCTTCACTTGTCAGCTTGGAGCTAGCACTCAACTGTGTTGAAGCTTAGCCTTTAAAAATGTGAGAGTGGCATCATTTTATGGAACTGGTTGCCTGGAGTGACGAGTGTGCTGTGTGGAGGCGCGCCCAGCATGCCCGCGGTGGTCTTTGTCTCAGCAGATAAAGAGCAGGCAGCTGCTGTTAACTTGCGCAGTGTGGCTTGCTTTGGCCAGTTCAGGGGACGGGCGCGCTGTGGCCGGGTGGGGTGAAGACACCCATCCTCAAGGTGAACCTGTGTTTCCAGAGTTCAAGGAGGCCTTCTCCCTGTTCGACAAAGATGGCGACGGCACCATCACCACCAAGGAGCTCGGGACCGTCATGCGGTCGTTGGGCCAGAACCCGACGGAGGCCGAGCTGCAGGACATGATCAACGAGGTGGACGCTGACGGTAAGGGCCTGAGGAGCGAGCGGGCGCCGTGCTGAGTGATTCGGGGTCAGGCACGTCACCAGGTTGTCTTTCAGGTGTCTGAGAGCCCGGCAGAGGTTCAAGGATCCTTTCTGTGGTTTCCTTACGGCTGTTGACAATTAAAATAGAAGATTACGGGCCTGCCTCTAGCCCTGCTCGCTGTCCAGAACATTTCCTGGATCAGATCACAGCATTGTTCTTTTCTACTTGCCATGACTTGGAGCTCAGTCTTTTATCAGCTGGCCCATGAGTCTGCACTGGTACTATGGGGAAAGTAAAAATAAATAGCCATAGACCTTTTAAAAAAGCTTGGTCGTCTCAGGAGAAAAACCCCAAGTGAAGTGGGGGAAGAACCTTCTTAGATGTTAATGTATAACAATGAGTACAGTGGGAGCTGTAGATATGTTTGTTGAAGAGAGTTTCAGGGATCACGTGAGGCTTGGAGGTGGCGTGCATGATGGCTGAAGGGACTAGATTTATAGAAGCTGCTAGGAGGATGGGGAGCCAGGAGGAGTGAGTGGCGACCCCTGTGGCCGTCCGGTCGGTTGTTCCTCTGGACTCCAGAACAGTGGACAGGAGGCCTTTTCACTGCTTGCTTCTACCAGTAAGTAGTTTTTAATCAGTCCTCTCTCTCCCCAAAGAGTAACCATGTGCTGTGGAAATAATATTAGTAAGTTTGATTATATAATACATTTAAGTAAATTAATCAAATCTACAAACATAACGTTGTAGAACATTAGTAAATTTTGAAAAGATGAAATAGGAATAAACAGTTTGAATCTAGACGTCCTTGATGATCAGCTTGATAGTAGCCATTTAAAAATACAGTATAATAAAAAAGTATGGTATAATGTGATATAACAACTATACTGCTGGTCACATATATTTAGGAGCAGGGGTTTGGGGCCAGCTCTTTAACAGTGGTTTAAGCCCATTTGGGCTACTTCTAAAGACTGTTTTCGTTGTTAATTATTTGGAGAAGTTTATTCATAGCTCTGTCTCATTTGACTGCTAAGGTGATCAGCCATCTGGGAACATAGGGTGGCTCTCTTATAGTCCAGCCCAGGAAGCTGTCTGGGGACTGGCAAACTGTATTAGCCCTTTGTTGTATGGACCAAGGAGGGGGTTTTCTCAAGCTATAGAACCCAACATTTGCAGTGAATAACCATGTTGATGCTGAAGGACATTGCTCTGGGCTGTGAGATCACTTCAGACAGCTGGTTTTTATCTTCCATGAACACCAATAATTCTTTTTTTTTTTTTAATTATTGTTTTTGCCATACATTGTTATGATATCACCATGGGTTTACAATATGCTTCCCCTCCGGGTCCCCCCTCCCTCGAACACCAATAATTCTTTAAATGTTTGGAGGCCAAAACACTTTGAAGGAATCTATGAATTAATTACTGCTTTGATTTAAAGGTACTCATGAAAAAGAGCAACTTCACACAAGGCTTTTTTCCTTCTAATTTAATTTTTATTTTTGTTTAGTTCAGGCTACACTGTTGATCTGGTGGCTTGTCTCTGGCATAGTCATCTGACTGTTGGTTTTAAAGGAGGAGTTTGGAATACTGGCCTCAGAACAGATTCTGCTGACAGTTTCCTGATCTGAGCTGAGAAAACCCTTCCAAGGCATGCCTGTAGTAGGAAATAAAGAGACTGAATTGGGAGAAAACGGTTAGGTGACTTCTTGTAACGTGTCTGAGAAGCGCCTCCTGGAGAAGGCTTTCTGGCACTTAGGGTACCTGGCATGAGAGGCAGCTTGTCCCCACTCAGGTCTTTGCCCACTCGCTTTCCTCCTTCAAAACCTCGGTGGCTCTGTGACGGGCCTTTACCGGCATCACTAGTGTAGGCAGCCTTAGAGCTGGGGGATCTCCCTGACCCGGGGGTGGCAGTCCCAGGAGCCTCCCTTGGGAGTGGGAAGATTCAGCCAGCGCTGCTGTGGGCTTCTTTTTTTTTTCCTGTTGAACTGTGCAAACCTTTCAGTGGCCAAGAATCTGTGTGTGCAGTTTCCTTTGCATCATTAAATGCTACCCTGGGCACTGATGGCTAGTTTGACTTACGTGAATCATGTGAAATGGCCCTGTGAAGCTTTTGAGTGGTTTAGACCTAAGGTAGTTCAACCTGATAAAGCAGTTCACCAATTTGTCTTACCAGATGCTTGCAGTTCTGTGAAGTGATTCTAAAAGTTCTCTCTTGAGTTGTGTGAACTGGAGCACTTACCTTATACAAGCTTTCGTTTCTAATTCGAGGTAACGGCACCATAGACTTCCCGGAATTCCTGACGATGATGGCTAGGAAGATGAAGGACACAGACAGCGAGGAGGAGATCCGAGAGGCGTTCCGGGTCTTTGACAAGGTAACTGCGTCCGCGGCACTGGCCGCCATGCCCGAGAGCTGTCACACGCTGCTCTAGTCAGAATGCTCTACCTGCCTGCCTGAATCTCTGTCTTCTCACTTTCAAATATCCTGCCTTATTGCAGTAACCTTATCATGAGAGTAAGCATGATGAATAGTAGGGAAATTTTGAACCAGGCTTCTTGACTGTTACATGCAATTTCTTTTGCTTTTAAAGCCCTGCGGTTTCTGCCTTGGCTGAGCGCACGTGTTTAGCGGGAGAGGTGGGAGCTGGAGAGTTGCGAGGTGCGCGCAGCGGGCAGAACTCAGAGCCCTGCCGCCCACGCTGCGCGTCCTGCCAGTAACAGTTGCGGGGTGTTTGCAGGACGGCAATGGCTACATCAGTGCCGCAGAGCTCCGCCACGTCATGACGAACCTAGGAGAGAAGCTCACAGACGAAGAAGTAGATGAGATGATCAGAGAAGCAGACATCGATGGAGACGGACAAGTCAACTACGAAGGTAACGCTCCGCGTTTCCTTGGCTTGGCTTGTAGTGGGCCTCCCTTTAGGATCTATGAGCAAGCTAACTACTGCAGCTAGGGGTTTTTTCCCCTAATGCAGACTAGAGATGTTACGTTCATTAAAGCTGCTTTTGAAGATAACCAAAAGTTATGATTATTTGTCTTTTCAGAATTCGTACAGATGATGACTGCAAAATGAAGACCCACTTTCAACTCCTTTTTTCCCCCCTCTAGAAGAATCAAATTGAATCTTTTACTTACCTCTTGCAAAAAAAAAAAGTTCATTTACTCATTCTGTTTCTATATAGCAAAACTGAATGTCAAAAGTACCTTCTGTCCACACACACAAAAAATCTGCATGTATTGGTTGGTGGTCCTGTCCCCTAAAGATCAAGCTACACGTCAGTTTTCCAATATAAATACTTGTCCTACCTTAACAATAAGGAAGCGCTTAGTGGGCTCCTGGCAGGTCGCTCTGCTCATGATTAATAACACTGTCTGGGCTGGCCAGTTTTTCATGCATGCAGCTTGACAGTTGAGCACAGTCAGGCGTTTGTATTAAAAATGAAAAAGTGAAAAAAACAAAAACCTACTCAGAGGGGTTCTAGTTCAGACTGTTAGTGTGAATTGTAGCTGGTTTACTGAGAGGAGGCATTTGAAGTTGGTTCACCTCAGGATGCTGTGCAGGATAAGCTGTCCGGGCGTAGCTCCCCGACTAGCAGCACGGCCCCTCGTCCCGCCCTGTGGTGACTGTGACACACCTGGTGGCGCGCCGTGTGTGTCGCGTGTCGCTGTAGCGTTGTCTGCATTGTGCTAGAGCGGAATGGGTGTCAGGTTATCACCATTCATACAAACTTTTAAAACGAAACTTTTATCAAGGGAGCATCTTTGGACTCTCTGTTTTTAAAACCTCTGAACCATGACTTGGAGCCGGCAGAGTAGGCTGTGGCTGTGGACTTCAGCACAACCATCAACATTGTGTTCAAGAAATTTGCAGTTTACGTCCATTCCAAGTTGTAAATGCTAGTCTTTTTTTTTTTTTTCCAATAAAAAGTCCATTAACTTAAAGTGGTGTTAAATGCTTTGTAAAGCTCAGACCTAAACGGGGACGAGCCAGTCGGAGGGGAGGCTAGTGTACCCTTAAAAATGCCCACAGCCCAGCATTGGGTACCCCCCACCCACACAGGCAGCATCCCAGCATCAACCGCTGAGCCTGAGACCTTGCCCAAAACAAGCAGACGCTGACCGCTTCGTCTTGGTTACGGACATGTAGGTCTACTTGTATTTTCACTGGGGGGAGGGGGGTGAATCATGGTCACTTAATGATCATTCAGGCAGTAGAGCTCTTAAATGAAGGAAAAAACAAAAGCCACTTTCTCCGGAGCATGCATTTAGGGGTTGTTATCAACTGTGCTGCTGATGACCTGTTTGATGTAACTATTTGAGACCGTCTGTGCAAGAGGTGATTTCGTGCGTCTGTGACTCAGTCTTCGCTGTGTGTGGTAGAAGGAGTAGTCACTTTGCTAAGCCAGTCTCCTCTTGCCTGAAGGACACTACCAGTCACCTTTTGGTTCACAATCTTTAATTTATACTTGTACTTACTTAGATTTCTACTTTGACTTTAACTTGACTTTGCCCCTCCCCGCCCCCTGCCCCCATTAGAACCAATTCTAACCCCCAACTTGAAAGTAAAACTCCAGCCCAGAGTGAATTTTGTATTTCTTTACAAAACTGTTTAAAGAGATGCTGGTACTGATCTTGGCGATGGGATTGGTCTGACTAAAAGTCCGCTGAAAAGCGTGTTGGATTTAGTGCAGAGCTCTTTCTGAAGGCAGAGTGCATTTTTCAGAGTGTTAACTGGCTGCATCTAATTAGGAGGTTGGGTTTTGAGTGTTTCTGTGTGGGAGGTGTTGCTTTGCCGGGGAGCAGCAGCAGGCTGCTGGCACTGAGGCACGCTGTGCAGCTGGCCGGGGGCCCTCGGGGTCCGTGCATGGAGACCTTCCGCTTCCCCGTCTCCTGCTCCTCGTCTCTCTGGCGTTTTGCAGCTCCTTGTTTTTCCCGCCAGAGGGGTGGGTCCGAGCAGTGGGGGGAGCCCGCCCCTCTGCCTTGCTGCTGGCCCTTAGGCTAGGTGGTTGGTAGAAGAGAGGTTGGTGTCTTGGGCGAGGCGTGGCCCCATAACTCCCTGAATCAGGAAGGAGCACCCTGCCGCGGAGGTTTTCTGGTGAGATAGGGCTGGGGTTTCTGGTTCAAGGCAACAGACAGCCTCAGTATCTTTTGCCAGGGGGTCACGTGGCCAGACTTGGCCCAGCCTCAGGCCTGCGGCCGATGTCCTCTTGGCAGCTTCAAAAAGGGTTAGGGACCGTTCGGCTTGTTTTTCAGGAACTTTGTCTTCTATCTTAACCCTTTCACCATGTCTTTTTCTAGAAGCTGGGTGGACTCCATGTTGGTCCCATAGCCTTTCCTAAAAGACCGCCCTTGAAGCCAGATTAAGTGGCCAGGATCCTGTTTGGGAACCAGAAACGTACCCCCAGGGGGTGCTGAGTTCCAATTTGGCCTCGAGGGGAAGCTTAGTTCCTTGGAGCCTCGCTGGCTGTGGAGGGGACGACCAGCTCCGTAGGGTGATGTGTCTGCAGCCCACGGGGGTTTGTGAGGAGGTAAGCCGGGCCAGGGGTGTCACGACCAAAAGTTGGTCAGAGCTTGCCTGCAAGCTCCAGCCCCTCCTAACTGCTCTATAAATACATATACATAGATTTATATAGAGAGAGAGTGACTGGGATAACTGGCATCCGCTTGAGACTTGCCATCAAAATCTGCTGTGTCCTTGGCGCAGTCACAGTTTCGTTCTCCTTCTGTTCGGGGTAGGTTCGAGCGAGGCGAACGCGTCTTGATTCAGATGGGCTTCTGATGCACTGTTGCCAAGGAAGGCTTTTTTTTCCTGATCTTTTGACAAACGAATTTTTTGCACACTTTAAATGGGTGACTTTCAGCAACTTTCAAACACTGAGAACTAGCTACTGTACATATTTTTATATCCTCTTTATAAGCGCATGTCTGACTACTCGTGACCACGTGACGTGGGGCTGTCCAGTCGGCCTGGCGCAGCTCGGGCCGTCGGAGAAGCAGCGTGACTTGCGGCCCCTCTGCAGTCCTGGGAACGTCCTCCTGAACAAAGAATGTAAATTTGGTCAAGTCTGCTCCTGGTTCATTCAGTCATTTTCAACATTTGGAGTAATTACTGTATATCCTAAATACACTATCCTGGCGGTGACGAGATTTCCACAAATGTGTCTTACTCCATCCTTCAGCTGGCGGTTTCTCTTAGCTCTTTGACCCCCTGAAGTTGTCCTGCAGGAGACAGAAGTTCACTGTCTGTGTCCCTTGGAGTAAGAAGGCGGTGGTGTGGGCAGAGTGTGTGTGCTTTCTCCAAGTTTGTTATGATGTTCATGCGACGCGTCTGCAGCCAAGATGGGGGTAGTTTCTCGTTACAGAAGTCACCCTTCACCGTGGTGGTGTGTGAAGGAGATGTACTTGAACGCTGCTGTAAATCTTTTTGAGACAAGCTGTTTGGAGATTCAACCACCTCTCTTGATGGGGGACCAACTCTATGGAAATTGTAAATAAGTTTTATTTATAAACCTGGCACTGTATTCAATAAACATTTCTGCAGCCTTTCATCTCTAACTGTGAACTCTGGAGGTTTTTAGCCCGCACTGCTATTCATTCCCTTTGCTCAGTGAACAAGCTGTACCTGGGCCCTAGTAGACGTCCGCTCTGGCCTTGCCCTGGCTTTAAAGTTCAGGTACGGGGACTTAGCCTGGAGGTGCAGCGGCAAAGGCTCTCCCTTCAGGGCAGGGACCTGGGTTCAAACCCAGACCCCACCTGCTGCAGTGAGATGAAGCCGGGAATGGCCAGATACTAAAAAGATACAGTTGAGGTGTTAATAGCTGACGTTCTAACACGGTGTCCTGGCATTTGAACGGATCCGTGTTTGCTTTGTGTGGAAAAGTCACACCATGAAAAGATTACTCCTCTTTAACCTCAAGGTTAACTCAAATCTCTTCAGAAATTGTGTGAAGAAGTACACTTTAGAAATTAGATGGGGAGTTAAATATTAGCTGGGAATTTACAGTTTCATAAGCACCTGCTTCTGCCCAAGTCCCGAGCAGGACAGCTGAGGAACAGCGAGGTCCGGGTGGCGGCCCGGGAGAGGCGCGGGGTGCGGCGCAGCCCCCACTGAGGGCCTGGGAGTGGAGACCTGGCGCTGGCCGGCGTAGCCCCCGACCCGGCCTCAGACTGTGTCCTCAAGCAGGAGCAGCCTCTGGCTGCCCGGAGTTTGCAGAAGGGCCTTGCACAGGCTGCCTTGCTCCCTGAAAGGGAGCTGCGGAGATGGGAGTGCTCGCAGGTGAGGGCCCCGCTCTGGTCAGAGGGCTGCCAGCTCCTGTCCTTGGGGTGGAGATGTGCTGAGCCCTCAAGCCTGGCCTGTGGCCGTGGACAGGTTCTTGCCCTCTATGCCTCTGTTCAAAAAGATTACTGGGCCAGGTACTTTGTTCAGTTGCTCAGCCGTGTCTGACTTCGACCCCAGGGACTGCAGCCCACCAGGCCCCTCTGTCCTTGGGATTCTCCAGGCAAGATGAGCGTGTTGCCATTTCCTCCTCCAAGGGATCTTCCTGACGCAGGGATCAAACCCGCGTCCCTTGCATTGCAGGCGGAGTCTACCACTGAGCCACCAGGGAAGCCCAGGTACCTTCTACCTGTGGCTTTCTAGGATTCTGACCAACCAGCTTGGCATCACTGGGTATTGAAATAGAAACTGCAGCCTAAAGGGTGGGAGGCAAGGAGTGTAGGCGTGTTGTATGCTTGGAGACGATAGATGGGATTTTTAAAGTCTCCGCAGCTTCGTGTTGGGGGTGGAGCGGAGGGTAAGTTTTGCTGTTAAGACTGGGATGTAATATTGGAACGTGAGTCAAAGTGGTCACGAAGCGCTTCCATCTTCCTGGCAGAACAAAAGTAGGAAGCCGCCATTCACTGCCTGCAGGAGACAGTCCAAGTGACAACGTCATCGGGTTTTTCAGCAGTTTTGGTTCAGGAAGAGCACCACACACCACACACACACACACATACACACACACACACACACAGAGCACCACACACACACACACACACACACATACCACACACACACACACACCACACACCACACGCACACACCACACACCACACGCACACAGAGAGCACCACACACACACACACACACACAGCACCACACGCACACCACACACCACACACGCACACACCACACACGCACACACCACACACGCACACACCACACACAGAGCACCACACACCACACACACACACACACACACACACAGAGCACCACACACACACACACACGCACACCACACACCACACACAGCACCACACACACATACCACACACACACACACACCACACACCACACGCACACAGCACCACACACACACACCACACACACACACACCACACACCACACACACACACACCACACACCACACACACACACACACACACATGCACGTTTCCAATCTGAGCCCAACTCCCCGGGCCCTGCGGGCTGCTGCGTCCAGTGACTCAGGATGCCTTAGAAGGAAATAAAACCAAGTTTTTTATAGCCTGCTGCTGCCTCTCTCCCACCGCCCTCGGCTCTGTGCCGTCGGGAGGAGCCGCCGGAACCCGCAGGCGGGCCGCCGAGCTGCGTCTCACGGCCTGCTGACCATCGCTGAACCTGGGTCAGAGGAAGTGGAGGCAGTCTCCTGCATGGGTTACTGGTGTTCTGTGTGACGGCAGCCTGGAAGTGAGGGCCATTTACACGTCCCCACAGCATCTCAAAGGTGACTCTTTTGACTGCCTCGAGGCCTGTGGGATCTTAGTTCCCCAACAAAGGGTTGAACCCTAGTCCCTGTATTTGAAGTGCCGAGTCTTAACCTCTGGACCGCCAGGGGAGTCCCAGCAAAGGTCACATTTTTAAGTTTTGTTTTCACCTTTACAAAGATACAAAGGAGAATCCCAGCATCTCCTCCTCTAGTAAGGTAATTTCATTAACATTTTGTTACAACATAATTTTTTTATTCTGGCTGCATATAAGCATGTATAGTGTGCTTTTAAACTTTTTCTTTCCCTTTCTGAGTCTTAATATACCCTTCCAAGTTGGGATTTTCTTTTTTTTTATTATGTTTTGTAGTTAAAGATAATTTTTTTTCCCACAGACTGGTAGCAAAGTCAATATTTGAGATAATGGATTATTTTTAAAAAACAGAGAACAAGTGAGAAAATAATTATAAAATGATAGTATTTTAGTTAAAGGACTAGTTCATATAGTGTAGTCATTATAAACAAATAGAAAACAAGTGAAAGCAAATCATAAAGTGATAAGATCCTAAAAGGACCAGCACAGACGTTGCATTCCCAGTGCGAGTATCCGTATCTGGTGATTCTCAGACTTTTCCATGACAAGAAACTTGTTAACTTCAAAAGGCAGGCCCATTTTTACGAAAGTATTTTTCTGACTCTAATAAAACTGCTGTTTATTGTATAACGTTTGTGATATTTCACTGGTAACTCAGCAGGTAAAGAATCCGCCTAAAATGCAGGAGTGCTAGTTCGATCCCTGGGTCGGGAAGATCCCCTGGAGAAGGCGTGGCCACCCCCTCAAGTATTCTCGTCTGGAGAATCCCACGGTCAGAAGAGCCTGGTGGGCTACAGTCCATGGGTTCGCAAGAGTCAGACACGACTGAGCAACTACACCATTTTTCTGATTCTAATAAAAATGCTGTTTATTGTATAAGGTTTGTGATATCAACTGATCCTACTACCCTGCAAAAGATAGTTGACACTTTGTATTTCCTTCCAGAATTTTTTCATCTTATGGATACAGAGATAAATTTGACAAAACTAAGATCTATATGTGTATTTTTTTAAAATTAAGGATAATACTCTTTCTTACATATAATTACATATTGCATATATACGATATATGTATTATAGTCTTTTTCCTTCCTTATACTTTTTTTCAAGATAACAATTCATGTTACACAACAGTCATACTTGTAAAACATACAGTTCAGTAGTTTTTAATATACACACAGTGTTGTATAACCGTCAATGCTGATTTTAGAACGTTTTCATCGTCTGAAAGAAGCCCTGAGCCTGTGAGCAGGCCCTCCCCACCCCCCTTCCCAGTCCTGGTAGTTACTGATCTACTTTCTGTGTCGATGGATTTGCCTGTTCTGGATATTACATAAATAGAATAATATATTCATATTTTAAAAATCCTCTTTCACTTTTTATACCTAACATTTCTCCATATACTTAAAATCTTGGATGTAATTTTTTAGGAGCTGGCTCTATCAAGATAGCATCATTTACTTAATCTCCCAATAAAGACCATTTGGCGCACTATGCTTTGAGCAGTTGTAAGTATGAGAACATTGTCGGAAGGTTGAAACCTGCATCCTGGTAGCCTCTACCCACTGACCTACTTCAGCCTGGACGTGTAACCCTGCTCCACAAGGCAGGCCTTGCTCGTTCACATTTTCACACACACACCCGCCTGAAGTCTTCAGCCTTTGTTTGCCTTTTTTTTTTTTTTTTGAAACCAGTCTGTGAGGAATCAACAGGATGTTGTGAAATTCACCCAGGCTCCGCATTCAAACAGATCTCTGCATTCAGACCCTGTCTCCCCATGTGGTATGGATTTTGCCCAGAGCCAAGTCTGCCTCGGTGTCTTCCAGGTGGTTGTAAACGTGAGTGAGACGCTGGAAACCCACCAGCACCAGGGCTAGCACGCGCTGCAAAGAGTCGGGTACAACTGAGCGACTCTCACTTCACTTTCCCATCTTCACCTTTCGAGAATCCTCTGCAGGCTGTTCACAGACGCAGTATCAGACACAACTGCCATGTGACGTGCTGATGAGCAGCCCATGGCGGCTCGGGTCCCTGAGCGCTGATGCGGACAGCAAGGGTGATGAATCCGTCGTCAGAGAGGTCCTGACGTAGTTCTCCCAGGCACTGAGAAGTCAAGCAGGCAGTAGTATTTGGTTTTACGTGTGTATGCGCAGGACACTGCATCCGGCCGTTAGAGAGTTCATATTACTTGGATGCCAATAAATATGAAAACTTAGAGAAAAGCCGTAATTTCCTAGAGAACTGACTCAAGCAGTAGAAAATGTAAAACAAACTGACCATTAAAGGGATATAATCAGGAATTAAAAACATCTACCCTGCTGGATGACTGTCAAACTGCCCCACTCCTCCAATGAGTGGTGAGGCCTTGGTCTCATCCCCTTGAATCTAAGAGAACAGGGTGAGTGTTTTTTTTTTTAATTAATATGTATTTGGCTGTGCCGGGTCTTGGTTGGGGCACACGGGGTCCAGTTCCCTGAGCAGGGATGGAACCTGGGCCCCCTGTACTGGGAGCACACAGGGCCTTAGCCTGTGTCTTAGCCACTGGACCGCCGGCAAAGTTGCTGTGACACTGTGACTACTTTGAGCAATGGAATACACTGGAAGCGTATGCTGGTTTCTGGGCCCATGCTTGTTTCCAGTTCTGTCCTTGGGACATTCTGGAAGCCCTGAGATCTCCACGCTGGAGAGGCCACATGTCGACGGTTCAGTGGATGGTCCGCTGGGCCCTGCCTTCTCATCTGCTGTTGTCACTAAGGTGCCCAATAGGTTGAGGCCTGGAGCCTCCCGCCAGGCCATTTGCCTGCTGAATACTGAGTAACCTCTGTGGGGAGGATCCCCTGGAGGAGGACATGGCAACCCTCTTCAGTCTTCTTGCCTGGAGTATCCCATGGGCAGAGGAGCCTGGCGGGCTACAGTCCGTAGCCTTGCAAAGAGTCGCACACGACCGAAGCAACTTAGCAACCTCAGTTGGCCTCAGATGGAGCAGAAGAGGCACCATCTGAACCGTGCCTGAATTCCTCACCTGCAAAATCAGGAGATAAAATGGTAGCTGTTTTAAGTCGCTAATATTTGGCTTCATTTGTTTTGGAGTAACAGATAACAAAGCCTCCGCCAAATACAGAACAAATCCTTCCAAGGAATAAAAAACCAAAAAGATTACACCTCAGTTCTTTACCCATCCTTGAAATTCTTCCAGAAAATAGAAAGAGAGAGATTATGTTAAAACGGATTATCCACACCAGATAAGAATACAAGAAAGGAAGGAAAACGGCAGGCTGGTCTATACACCTAGATGCAAAAATATACAAATATAAATATTCAACTCAGTCCTACAATGTCTTAAACTGCATCCGTGAACATGTTGGTTCTAATCCAATAATCCAGTGATCGTTTCACACGGAAGGAGACAGAGTCGTATGGGGAGACATGAAGGTTGAACAGCTGAGCTAGAGGAAGGGCAGGCGCCCCAGACTCAGGCTCTTGTGGAGCTGGACCCGCTTCTGTGCCGAGCCCCCGGCTCGCTCTGCTTGCGCACTGCCTGTCTTTCCGGGCTTCCTCTACCTTAGGAGCTGTGGCTGGCGCCTCTCCTGAGTGTACACCCTGCGCTCTCAGCCGGCGGAGACAGTCTGTGTGCGTCCGAGGCGCAGCGTTCTGGGGGAAGAATTCTGCTGCAGTTTGTCTGCTCTTGGACCCTTCAGCTGTGCCAGGAGGGAGACTCTGGGAAAGGACTGTGTATTAGCTTCTTACTGCTACTGTGACGAGGATCATAGACTTGGTGGCTTAAACAGCACAGTCCTGGAGGTCCTGGAGGTCAGCAGTCTGAGCCCACTTTTTAAAGAGTGGTATTATTGGGGTACAGGCGCTTACAGTGTTGTGTTAGTGCTTACTCTTTGCAAAATGAACCCTTTCTGCAGACAAACGTAGCTCCTCTGTTTTCATTCCTTCCCCGTTTAAGTCACCACAGAGCATTGAGTAGAGATCCCTGTGCTCTAGGGAGTATTCTCATTAGTGGTCTATTTTACACATAGTATCAGCAGTGTATATGTGTCAATCCAAGCCTCCTCCCACCTCCCCCACCTCGGTATTCATACATATATTCTCTACATCTGTGTCTCTGTTTCTGCTCTGCAAATAAGATCATCTATTCCATTTTTCCAGATTCCACACATATGCATTGATACATGATTTTTGCTTTTGTCTTTCTGACTTACTTCACTTTGTATGACACCCTCTAGGTTCATCTGCATCTCTACAAATGACCCAATTTCGTTCCTTTTTATGGCTGAGTAATATTTCATTGTATATATGTACCATATCTTCTTTATCCATTTCCCTGTTAATGGACCTTTAGGTTGCTTCCATGTCCTGGTTTGAAGTTACTTGCACGAGGCTAAAATCAAAGTGTCAGCAGGACTGGTTTCTTCTGGAGCCTTAGGAGGGAATCCGTTTCCTTGCCTCTCCCAGCTTCTAGAGGCCGCCTGTATTCCTTGGCTCATGGCCCCTTCCTCTTTAAGAGTAGCATCTTCAAATCTCTCTCTGTGGCCCTGCTTCTGTTATCACATCTCCTCCGCTGTGACCTGCCTACCTTCCTCTTGTAAAGACCTTCGTGATTAGTCTGGACAATCCAGGATAATCTTTCCACCTCAAGATCCTTGATCACATTTGCAAAGTCTCTCTTTCCATGTAGCGGAACATATTCACAAGTTCCGGGAACTCGATGTGGACCTCGCTGGGGGCTATTATCCTATCTGCCCTGGACTGTGATGGGCGTGGCCCAGATCAGCTTCTCCCCTCCGGACCAGTTCACTACCACTAGGAAGCTGGGCTGCTCTAAAGTCAGGGCAGTTTCCACAGAAGCCTCAGATGTGAGGGGAGGGCTCGAAAGGCTGGGAACACCGCATGTGGAGGTGAAGGCTCCCCCTTGAGTGGCACTGGTGTCCAGTCATCATCCGAACTGGAAACGTGAAGGCACTTGTAACCCCTGCCTTGCCGCTCATGCAGCATCAGCTGTGTTACTTTGACCGACACTTGGGTAGCACTCAGTCTGTGCCAAGCACTGGTTTACACAGAGTCACTTGTGTAATCTTTGCAACACGGTTTTCAACTTCAGTGGAAACAGAAACCATTAACAACAGAGAGGCCGTGGGGAAATCTGTTTCTCTTTCATGGCCAAGTAATATTCTACTGTTTGGATGGGCCCCAGTTTGTTCATTCGTCCGCTGATGGGCAATTGGGTGATCCCCATCTTTTGCCTCCCCTTGATCTGATCAGTGATGCATGGATTTTAGTGGGTGGCCAAAGAAAATGGTACTCCAGTGTGTGATGCTGATATCACAAGTGAGAAGAATGAACAGACGTGCCCCGCAGGCCCTGTGCCCTGCCCGCTGTTTTTGGCCTCAGGACACCCGGCTCTGAGTCCTGACTTCCACCTGGGCTCCCGGGACCTCCCTTGCCGAGCAGAGCCAGCTGTGCTTGTGCATGCCAGGTGTGTTGGGAGGCTCCTGTGGATGCGAGAATCCCTCCGTGAGCCAAGAAGCTCCGCAGTTGGGCAGCTGCCACGGCTGGTCCCCAGACTCACATGGAGAGTGAGTTTCTGGGCCTCATGCTACCAGCCAGCTTGGGTCTGCCTCCTGCCTCCCTGCTCTTTAGTCTGCTGGTCAAGGCAGGTTGCCAGCTTTCCCCACCTGGACTGCTGGGTCGAGCCGGGCTGGGAACTCGATTCTCCTACTTCCAAACTTCAGATCCCTTCCTCTGAAATGATATGAGGAGACACACCTTCTGTCAAGTTGCTGTGGAAAGGTGGGGGACAGGCTCTTTGTGAAACTGACCCATGTGAGCATCCAGATACAAACCTGCACACAGCTGTGTACACACGGAATAAGACCCAGAACATCGGAGAGGACTCTCGTTACCTCTGCCAGCCAGGACACTCTCTTCCCTTCAGTGGAGCCAGGTCGGGGGTAACGGTTCTGTTGGAGGCTCAACCTGTGTCAGGGCTCCAGGGATGGGCTGGGGCAGAAGATGCTTGGGTGTTTGGGGCAGTGGAACACGGGCCTGGGTAGTCATTCCCTTCTCCAGGGGAGCTTCCCAACCCAGGGATCGAACCCAGGCCTCCTGCATTGCAGGCGGATTCTTTGCTGTCTGAGCCACCAGAGAAGCCCATATGGCTCAGGGAAGAGCCCGCCTGCCAGTGCAGGAGACGAGGGTTTGATCCCTGGGTTGGGAAGCTCCCCTGGAGAGGGAATGGCAAACCGCTTGCCTGGAGAATCCCATGGACAGAGGAGCCTGGTGGGCTACAGTCCATGGGGTCACAGAGTTGGACACCACTGAGCAACCAGACAAGGATGCTGTAGAATATTTTGAGACTGAAGGCCACGGTGGTATTTATCAGGCACTCATCGGATGAATGTCCACACCACCCACCTGTGAACCCTTGCTCACCCATCAGCGTGCCCGAGGGCACACCCCCTGTACACACACCCTGCCCGGCCCCAGACTTCCTGGCCTCCTGCAGTCAGCTTTCCTCGAACGAGGCCAGGCCAGGCTGACTCAGGTGGCTCACGGCCAGCCTGCCGACCTTTCCCCTGGCTCCGGCCTTAGAAGCTGCAGGGAAATAACCGTTGACGTCCTGAACTCTGACCTGCCCTGGGTGGGCCTGCAGGCCCTCTGGCCTGGGAGTCCAGGCCGCCGGCCACGCTTCCTGACTCCCCCCCCCCCCCCCGCCAGACACATTCGTAGGGAGAAAATCCCATCCCACACGGGGGTTCTCCAGAGTCCTCCTTGGAAAGAGGCCTATAGGAAGGGCTGAGGCTGGCTTTCCTAGCTTCAGGAGCCAGGAAAGCACTCTGAGATAACTGGGCCAACGTTCCACTCACCAGGTAAAGAAATAGGTCCCCAATATTAGAGGAGAACCAGCCAAAGTCGTGTGTGGAGAGGGTGGTGAGGCCTCCCCAGGCCCAGAGGGCAGCTTCTGCCCCCGAGAGTCACGATCCCCCTGTTGGTGTTCCGATACCCTCCTGGGTTAGGACCCCAGGGATGAAAGGTCCCAGCTGGCCCAGGGTTTTGCTTTGGGCCCCACCCGTGGCCATGGGGCGTCTCCCAGCTCCCCGCAGGCCGTGCCCTCCCGAGTCCTGGTCCCCCGCGCAGGGCGGGCGGGCCGGCTGAGCAGCAGTGCAGTAAGGCGATGCGTGCCGCTCTGGGTAGGGGTAGCCTTAACCCAATTCAGGTCACCCTTCCCGCACCACCCCACCCACGCCAGCCCACCTGGCTGAGAGCTTCCTGGAGGCCAGGGCCGGTCCATGCGTGGTCTCTTCTCGGCAGAGTCCAGCTCGGGGCCAGGCTTGGAGCGGGCACCTGGTCACTGGTCACGGAAGAGGGGTCCATTTAGAACGGAGGGGCCGGGAGGGAGGGGCCCGTGGAGGGCGGCCTGGGGCAGGCTCTGGAACCCTGCGGTCAGCGGCCCCTGCCCCCCTGATGGCACTGCTGAGCACCCGGTCTCCCTGCAGCCGCAGGGCCGAGGGGCACCTGTGAGCGCTTGCTCGAGATGGGCGGTGGGGACTCCCCAGGCGGCCGGGAGGCGAAGGCTCCGGCTCCCAGCACGGTGGGCCCGGTTCAGCCCCTGGTCCGGGAACTGGGTCCTAGATGCTGCACCTGAAACCTGGCCAGCACGTAAACTGCGGGAGAAAGGCCGGGCTGGGTGGGCAGCAAGGCCGCGAGGGCCCTCGAGAGGGTCCTGATCTGAACAGACGGGTGTGGGGAGCGGTGTGAGGGCTGGCTGAGGGCCCAGGACGCAGGGCCAGGAGGGTGCTGACTCAGGGGGCAGTGGGGAGCCGGGGCCTGTTGGGCTGTTCACTCTCCGTGTACCCCCAGACTCATCTCCACCCTTCTCTGCCCTGCTCAGTGCCTGCGAGTGGGGCTGGCCTGTATCCATGACCTCGAGGGGCCCCTCACCCGCTGGCTTCTGGTTGGCGTCGGCCTAGGGGAGGCACTTGGGCAGGATGAAGGGCAGGGACCCAGTCATTGCTGGGCCATGAGTCAGCAGGGGCTGTGCCCCAGTGGCTGTGTGTGTCTGTGTGGGTGAGAGTGCACACGTGAGTGTGTGTGAGAGTGACTGAGTGTGTGTGCATGTGTGTGACTGCACGTTTGTGACAGTGTGCATGTGTGAGTGTGTATGTGTGAGTATGCATGTGTGAGTGTGTGTGACAGTGTGTGTGAGAGTGACTAAGTTGTGTGTGCATGTGACTAAATGTGTGTCTGGTGACTAAATGTGTGTCTGTGTGTGCACACACACATGCATGTGTGAGACAGTGTGTGCGTGTGTGTGTGACTGCACGTGTGTGACAGTGTGTGCATGTGTGTATGAGTATGCATGCATGAGTGTGTGTGCACGCATGAGTGTGTGACTGCACAAGTGTGTGTGAGAGTGCGTGTGTGTGACTAAGTGTGTGTGTGTGTGCATGCGTGTGTATGACTGTGTGTGACTGTGCATGTGTGTGTGCACATGTGAGTGTGTATGAATGTGCGTGACTGTGTGCATGTGTGAGTGTGACTGTGTGAACATGTGTGTGTGTGAATGTGTGTGTGACTGTGTGAGTGGCTGTGTGTGTGACTGTGTGTGTGAGTGACTATGTGTGTGACTGAGTGTGTGCACGTGACTGAGTGTGCACATGTATGTGACTGTGCACGTGAGTGTGGGTTTGTGTGTGCGAGTGTCTGTGTGAGCGACTGTGTGCACATGAGTGTGTGTGACAGTGTGTGTGTGAGTGTGTGAGGGTCCCGGCCCAGGTGGGCAGCCCTCCTCCACAGCCCTGGGTCCCTCTGAGGGAGCAAGGTCTAGCCTGGGATGCCCCCATTGCCCACGCTTGTACCCTTCTCCCCGTCTACACCCAGTAAACAGCCCTGGTCCCCTGTTGGCGGGTTCCCTCTGCCTCTGGCCAGGACCCTGGTGTGGACCATGTAGGTCAGGAATAGTCAACAAGCATGATGCTGGACACTGAGAGGAAGCTAAAGCGGGCCTGACAGTCACTGGGGCACGGGGCTCACCCCAGAGCAGACCCCAGGGGAGAGCAGGACTTCTGGGCGAAGCCACGGCCTGCTCTGCGGGAGCCCGGGGCTGAGAGTGGGGGCCCTGAGCCCACAGACGGTCAGGATGAGGCTGGCTTAGTTCCCGGGAGCCTGGGTCTGAGAGTGGAGGCCCTGAGCCCACAGATGGTCACAACAAGGCCGGCTCAGCTCTCGGGAGCCCGGGTCTGAGAGTGGGGGCCCTGAGCCCACTGATGGTCAGAACGAGGCCGGCTCGGTTTCTGGGAGCCCAGGGCTGAGAGTGGGGGCCCTGAGCCCACTGATGGTCAGGATGAGGCCAGCTCGGCTCCCGGGAGGAGGAGCCCGGGTCGCTCTTCCCAAGCCCAGGCAGCAGGGATGCTGAGCCTGCGGACGGCGCCGGGAGGGCTCCTCTCCCTTCCCCACACCACCCTGCCTGCTCAGCCCGCGGGGAGCTGGCCTGGGCTGCCAGCAGCTGTGTGGAGCCCTTGGGCCCTGACAGGACAGCCTGGCGCCTCAGGAGAGTGTGGGAAGGGCAGTCGGGTCCGCGTGGGGCTTGTCCTCACCGGCTTCCTTCCTAACGGATGATGGAGCCCCGGCGGATGCTGCTCCTCCCCGCTGGGGCTGCAGCCCACCCCCCGCCACCCCCAGGGGACTCGGGGGCTTCCATCCAAACCTGCTTGGGAAACCACCCAGCACTGTCTCGGCTTCTCTAAAACACTAGAGAGAACAAGGAAGCTAACTTACCAGTTACCATGGAAACCCCCCAAATTTAAAAGACTAAAACCACAGTTCAATATCAAAAACCCTCTTTCCCACACCCCCACCTTAAAAACACACACTCCCAAACCCCACTGGACCACGTTAGTTTGATGAAATGGGCAGGGGTGAAGGGGGTTGAGACAAAGGATTCAGAACCCAAGGGCCCACGTGGAGATGGGGCTCCCAGAATTAGTTCTAGGGGTTTAGATTAAAGCACAAATAAACATTTGAAATGCAAAAGACCTAAATCCTCCAGTTCTACTGCAGAGGAAAACAAGATAAAAGCGTTTCGCTGGATTAAAAGGGAAAAAATATACGCAGGTAGGAGAGGGGGCCGATGAGCCAGCTGGGCACTGGTGCCTGGGGAAGGCCCGTGACCGCTGCTCAGTCCAGAGCCCCATCCCTGGGGCTTGGCCGCCGCTCCAGCCTCAGCCTGTCTCATTCCCCTGCCCTCTGCAGGCCAGAGAGGTGAGGACCCAGTACAACGCATCTCCAGCATTCCGTGGGGCTGGTGTGGGTGAGTGGGGACTGAAATAGTTTCCTATTATGTGGAGGCCACTGAGCCACTGCTGAAATGCCAGGTCCACTCCTGTGGGGACAGGCCTCCCAGAGTGCCAGCCTAGTCCCAGGGAAATGCCCCAGCTGGTCCCTTGGTGTAGCTCTTCACTGCAGGCAGGATGAGTCTGCGGGATGGGCTTGTGCCCTCCCTCCTGGGAATGCTTCCCTGGCTGTTCACGGGGCCGGCTCACCCTGGAGGCTCAGGCATGTGGTCTGAGTGGGGCTGATCTCACCCCGAGTTCAGGCTTCCCTTGTGGCGCTAGCGGTAAGGAACCCGCTTGCCAGTGTGGGAGATGTAAGCGACGCGGTTTGATCCCTGGGTCAGGAAGATCCCCTGGAGGAGGGAATGTCAACCCACTCCAGGATTCTTGCCTGGAGAATCCCATGGACAGAGGAACCTGGCAGGCTACAGTCCATGGGGTCGCAAGGAGTCGGCCTTGAATGAATTGACTTAGCATGCACACATGCAATTCAGTTCCAGGGGAGAGGCTGGCCTGGTCACAGGGACATGTCACAGGCAAGTGACACGTCCTTGGATGCTGGCTTGGAGTTCTGAGGAGATGCCCTCCTTCCTCTCCGGATGTGAACCTGGACAAGTGTGCTGGGGGCTACCTCGAGCCCATGAAGGGGCACATACCCCTAGAAAAAGGAGCCGACACTCAGGAGACTGTGCTGAGAGATCATGGTGCTGGATAAAGCTTTGCCTGAAGCCCGACTCCCAGCCCCCAAAGTTGCAACTGTTTGAGCTGAGACATTCTCTACTGTGCTTGAGCTAGTTGGCTTGGTTTCCCATCATCTGCTCCTGAGAAAGTTTTTTGCTCGGTACAGAGCTCAGCCCCTGTGCCCTGCATTCAAGGCTCATTGCCATCTGCGCCTCTCCCCTTTTATCTGCAGCCCCACCAATTGCTCCGCACAATTCCTCCACTCAGCACACTCACCCAGCTGGCCTGTTCCAAACACGCTGTGCACAACCCACCCTCCAGGGTGTCGCTTACAGCGCTGGCCCTACCAGGAGAGCGAGCTAAGTACTCGACACCGAGTAGTACTTAGTACCACCCAGTACTCAGTATGCTAAGTACTCAGCACTCAGCACACTCAGTAGTACTTAGATAAGTAGAGTATATTAGATTAGTACTAGGTGCTAAGTACTCCTTATCGCCCAAGGCCCTTCCCCCTCTTTTGGGAAGACATCCCTGGAAGCCTCCTCTGTGTGTTCCCCTGATTGCCAGGGTCTCTCATCTGGCCCGATGAAATACACCTGGCTTCCCAGGTGGTCCATGAGCTTGATGCATCATCCCTTGGCTTGGTTCAGCAGCTTCCTGGAACACATTTCTGTTCCAGCAAGGGGACTGTGTCCACACAGAGACACCTGTCCTCAGGCCCTAGCCCCGCCCTGTTCAGGCAGTCAAGAAAATGCATCATATCATACTCATTTCCACATTTGGTCCCACAGTAGCCCTGTGAGGTAGGAGCTTTTGACCCACTTTAGGAATAGAACCGTAAGATCCAGAGCAGTTCAGTGACTTGTCCAAGGTCACAGGTTCCTGCATTCATAGACTTGGCACCACAAACCCAGGACTTCTGATTCCCTTGTTCATTCCTGAGATGAAAGACAGACCTGGATTTTACTGCAGAGCCAGGGGAGCCCTTGTTCTCCTATCATGGACCCAGCAGACCGGGTACCAGGTGGCGGGGATTCTCAGCAGCCTCATCCTGACCACCTCAAATCCCAGAGGCCTTGCTGAGGGGTCATGTCCCTCCAGATGAACAAAATAAATTCATGGAAATGTTTTCACAAGGGCGTTTTTCCTCTGCTGGTCTCCGCTTCCGTGAAAAACACAGACTTAAAGGTAAACAGTCTTGGCCACTGCGAGGGAGCAAACATAGACTTCCCTGCCCATCCCCGGCTCCGACAGTTCTGCTTCCTCTGCCCCTCTTTCTGGCAGAGCCCAGTGTCCCCAGGAAGGCCTGAGGACCCAGCTCCGAGGGTGCAGGGTGTCCCCCAGCGACTGGCCACGGGAACACCCGGAGCTCAAGAGACGGCGCCTTGTTTACGAGCATCTGTCAGCACACTTGGCCCTGCCCTCTGAACCCCCCAGTCCCATCAGACCCGGCCGGGGGACTGGAGGTGAAGAAGGGGTGCCTTTCTGCAATGAGGGGTGCTGTTAGTTTAAAACAGAGGCTTGATCCTGAAGGGAAAATAATCCTGGGCTGGAGCCACGCTTCCTTCTTGCTTGCAGACCCTGGAATTCGCTCATGAACAATGCACTGTCATCTTGATTTTCACCTTCTCAAAATTAAACACTCTGCTAGGAAGGGTTTGTACAAACACCCCTAACTGCAGAGGGCAAATCGCGAGCAATTACTGTCTGTTTATTAACGCTTTATACATTCTACTTGCAGAAGGCTCCAACATCCATCTCACTTTCATCTTGGGTTTTTGCCTTCTCCCCAAGATTCTGGGGGCATGCATCCTTCCAGTGATTCCTGGGGATGAACCGGAGGAAAACAGCGGTAGAGAGACCTGCCCTCGGGCATCTGCAAGTTCAAGGCCCACGAAGGTCAGCACCACGGCAGGCGGCACCGTCGGCCGCGACTCTTCACTCTTCTCTGCTGGCATCACACACCCGCACCCTGGCCCCAGACTCCTAACATCCTCGTCCGCTGAATCCGCAGCTGAGCACGGGACTGGCTTTGACCGCCGGCAGGCGGACAGAGGCGGCTGGGTGCCAGTTCGTGCCTAGGCGGTAGGAGGCTGCGCGTGTTTCCACCTGTCCTGGTGCACTTCTGCCCTCGTCACAAGAGAAGTGCCTCCTGACCGTGGCCGCCCTTTAATCCTGGCACAGAATGGGCGTGTGGGGTCAGAGCTGCCCCTGTTGACCTGTAGACCCTCAGAGAATAAATGAGGGAGGCTGTAGATGTTCAGTTTTGAGGTGCTTTGTTAGACGCAGCATTTCATGGCCCTTGCTGACTGATGTAAGTATTTAGTAGAAATTCTGTAGGGAGCAGGTGTTAATAAGTGATTCCCTTCCTGGTGTGTTTATTGCCTGCAAGGCTACTGAGCACCTATGCTTTTGCCAGGCGCTGATCTGTTAGGTGATGGGGGTACAGAAAACAAACATCAGTAACATAATATTAATAATTAACGCTAAAAAATGATCTCCTTGTTTACCGCTGGCTGCGATGGCCTAGGTTGCTGGGTGGGGCCGCTCTCCAGCGGTGGTGAACTGGCTTCTCGCGGGGCTGGCTCCTGTTGTCGGGGCGCCGGCCCGGGCGTGCGGCTGCAGCAGTCCGGCTCCGTGGCCGTGGCTCGTGCTTGAGGTCAGGCTCGGTAGCTCGGGCCCACGGACCCAGCTGCCCCCCTGACCGGGCATCAAACCCACGTCCCTTGCGTTGGTAGGTGGAGGCTTAACCACTGGACCCCCACGGAAGTCCAGTAATGAACATTTATTAAAGATTGACTAGATTCCAGGTACCATGCTCAGCTCTGTGTATCATCTTATTGAAATTTCCCCTTTCTATGGGGAAAATGGGAAATTAAGCCTTTGAGAGTATAAGGGACCTGCCCCAAATCAGACTGGAAAGACCCCGCTCCTGTCCTCTGGAGCTCACAGTCTGGCAAAGAAGGGTGCTTGCCGGCAAACCCTCAGGCAGGCGTCTCTGTGCGACTGTCACTGTTATTGTCTGAGCTTGGGTGCTGTGTTGAGGCAGCAAAAGGCAGACTGGAGGTTCTGGCAGGAAAACCTTCTTTCCTCCCCTCTGCTGGCAGAGCTGGGCTGAAGGCTGTCAGGAGGCTCGGGGACGGTGAGGTTACAACCTGGCACCAAATGGCACGGAGGTGAACATGAGCCCCTGCGCGCTCAGGAAAGCCCTGCTTTTGGAGTTATAAAGGCTCAGAAGCCAGCTTCTGGGCTCCTGGGTCCAGCTCTTCCTCAGGCGTGTGGTATGGCCTTCGGTCCACCCTTTGCCCGCTTCGGGAGGACGTGGTTGGGTGACCTCTTTGGGGGTTTCCATGTCACGTAGGGAGCTCTGGATCCCTGCTTTGGAAGAAAAGTGTCTCCCTTGTCATCTGCAAGGGTGTGGGGGAGAGTACAGAGGAGGAATGGAGACATCCTTTGCGAAACTGTGTTAAAAGTAGTCCAGGCAGTTTCACGTTTGTTTGATGAGGGACTGTGTTGACTGTGGCTCTTTCTACTGGAAACTGGCTGCAGAGTGGGGTTTCAGCACCAGCGTGTGGGATGTGGGGGTGGCGGGGCTCTGTGGGTAGGGTTCAGCTTTTCACGCAGAAGGACCATGAGCCGGACAGTAGCTCCCGTTTACTGAGCCGCTGTTATGAGGCAGACACACGCGTCACTCCGTCGGCCCACCGTTCGACAAGGAGGGAGCTGAACGCTTCGAGGCCTCCCATGCCACCTCCCCTTGTTCAGGAGTCTCTCCTTGCGGGAGAGATGCTCTTCATGGCTCTGTCAACTCGGGCGAGCTCTGAGCGTCTCTGAACCTGTTTCCTTATCTATGAAGTGGGCGTATGAAGGCCTTCCTCACAAGTTTGTGGTGGGAACCACACTGAGCAACATAAATGCTGCTGGGACGTAGAAGGCGCTTGATACAAGTGATCTTTTTACTTCATGTGCAAATAATCATGTATTAAAATAAAATCCCTCTCTTCAGAGGCACTAACTCTATCTCTTCCCAGAAACTTTTATTTGGTTTTCACAGTCACTCTACTTTGCTCAGTTCAATTCAAACCACAGAATCATAGAACGTCGAAGCTCAAAATCACCCTATCTCTGCCAGTCCAGTCGGTCTTAGTCTCATCTTTTCACGAGTCTAACCAAAGAGCCCCTTTTCCTGACTAAACCTTACGGAGAAGCCCAATGAATGACACAGAAGGGCTGAATTGTTGTGCTGGAAGCGGGCCTGGGGGACACAAGGGGTGATGTCCTGCCCAGTGGGCACCCCCCTGCCCCCAGTCGGGACCTCTATGCGCCACTGAGGATCCTCGCCCAGTGCTCTTCAGACCCCATGAAGGCAGTCTGCAGCCCATGGCACACAGGCTGGTTCGTGCCAGTTTTGTTTCAGTTGCATAAGCGTCTAGTGTTTGTCGGACTGAGATGTAAAATTTATTTCTCACTGAAACTTGCCATCAAAAACATGGCAAAGCCAGTCACCCCAGTCCTTTCACGTCATGTTCAGGGAAAGAGCCCAGAAGAGGGAATTGCCCTGTGAAGAAGGGGTGGGCCCAGAAGAGCACAGGTCCTGGATGCTTGGCTGCAGGCGCCGGTCTAGGGAGCAAGTACTACCACTCACGGGGCGTCCTCTTTGAGAGGCGAGGAGACCGAGGCTCAGGCTGGGAAAGAAGTAAGGCTGCAGGGACTTCCCTGGCAGTCCAGTGGTTGGGGTTCTGCGCTTCCACTTCAGAGGGGCAGGTTCGATCCCTGGTCGGGGAACTAAGCTCTCCCTGTGCTGCTTGGCCAACAAACAAACAAGGAAAATGCAGTGAGGGCCCACAAGGAGGCAGAGCTTGATTCAGCCCAGCCTGGGGCCTCCAAGCCTGCATGTCACCCTCAGCCCTGCTGCCCAGGGTAGGGAGGATCATCTGGAGCCCAGATTGGATGGAGGGGTCAGACGGAGGAGGAGGAGGGGACCCCGGGCTTTATGATGTGGACAGAGGAGTCAGATGGAGGAGGAGGGACTCTGGGCTTCATGACGGCTGGAAGGGCCCGGCCCTGCGAGCTCAGAGGACAAGGGGCTCCCAAGAGGTGCAGCCCTCCCCGGCATCTGCTGGCCAGAATGGCTGGCCCCCAGGCTGGAGCTGGGGTGACCCGCCCGCTGTATCTGGTGCCCTTGGTGCCACTGCAGAAACCACAAGGAGCCTTTCCTGTCGCGGGTGGTGCGGAGTCGGCTCGTGGGTCTCTGAGGGCCGAAAGTTGAGAGCTTCTTTGGGCCGCGGAGACTGCACCCCGCGGCTCGGCAGCCGTCGCCATGCCACAAAATGAATATATCGAGTTACACCGTAAGCGCTATGGATATCGTTTGGATTACCATGAGAAAAAGAGAAAGGAAGGTCGAGAGGCTTATGAACGTTCAAAGAAGGCAAAAAAGATGATTGGTCTGAAAGCTAAGCTCTACCATAAACAGCGCCATGCTGAGAAAATACAAATGAAAAAGACTATTAAGATGCATGAAAAGAGAAACACCAAACAGAAGAATGAGGAAAAGACTCCACAAGGAGCAGTACCTGCATATCTACTGGACCGAGAGGGACAGTCTCGAGCTAAAGTACTTTCCAATATGATTAAACAGAAACGAAAAGAGAAAGCGGGAAAATGGGAGGTCCCTCTGCCCAAAGTTTGTGCCCAGGGAGAAACAGAAGTATTAAAAGTTATTCGAACAGGAAAGAGAAAGAAGAAAGCCTGGAAGAGGATGGTTACTAAAGTCTGCTTTGTTGGAGATGGCTTTACTCGAAAACCACCTAAATATGAAAGATTCATTAGGCCAATGGGATTACGTTTCAAGAAGGCTCATGTAACACATCCTGAACTGAAGGCCACCTTTTGCTTGCCAATACTTGGTGTAAAGAAGAATCCCTCATCCCCACTGTATACAACTTTGGGTGTTATTACCAAAGGAACCGTCATTGAGGTGAACGTGAGCGAGTTGGGCCTTGTAACACAAGGAGGCAAAGTCATCTGGGGAAAATATGCCCAGGTTACCAACAATCCTGAAAATGATGGATGCATAAATGCAGTCTTACTGGTTTGACAGCAGTTACATATAAATAACTCCTTATAATTACTGAAGACTACACACCAATCAGGAATCCATTACGCGGATATTTCTCAATACTACCAATCAACCTTACATGTTGTCTTCAGTCAAAGAAAACTATTGTACTGTTTTAAAAAAGAAAAAAGCCAACATTAAAATGATCTAGTTTTACAAAAAAAAAAAAAAAAAAAGAAACCACAAGGAGGGCGGCGAGGGAGGGCAACCCGTCTGAGGGGTGACCCCGAGACCCTGCGCAGCCGCACTGGTGTGAGAGCACCTTTGCCCCTTGCAAACTGCTGGTCAGACGCCTCCGACCTGCGCGCGATGCTGAGGCGGAAGGCGACAGGCTTGTGGTCGGGCGGCCCTGACTTCTGCTTTCATCGGTCGCGCCTGCTCTTCCCTGCTCCCTGCGTCCCCCACCACTGTGTCCCGTGTCTATGTCTCTGTGTCTGGACGCCCCGGTCTCTCTCCGTGGACAGTTCTTTGTCTCCCTCTCTGGGTCACAGTCTCCGCTTTCCATCTCTCTGCTGTTCTTCCCTCCTTTTCTTTTTTTTTTTTAAATAATTTATTTATTTTTAGTTGCGTTGGGCCTGCCTTGCCGGGAGGCCTTTTCTCTAGCTGTGGCAAGAGGGGTCCACTCTCTCTGAGGGGCTCAGGCGTCTCCTTGGAGGGTGCAGGCTCCGGGGTGCGGGGGCTTCAGTGGCTGCCGCTCCTCTGCTCTCGAGCACAGACAGCAATTTACAGCTCCCGGGCTTAGCTGCTCCGCAGCGTGTGGGATCCTTCCGGCTCAGGGATCGAACCAGCATCTCCTGAGCTGGCAGCTGGGTTCTTCACCCCCGAGCCGGCAGGGAAGCCCGCCCCTCCTTTTGCATTACTGGGGCAGAGCTGGCTGTTCTGGCTGTGCCCTTGCTCACCCCAACGCCAGGCCCACAGACCAGTGACGGCATGGGAAGAGGCCATCGGCAGTGGCTGAGATTCGCGTCCCCCTTCTCCACAGGAGCAGGGGGTGCCATTCGTGGCTGGTTTCTCCACCCGAAGTTTCACAAGGTGCTGCCAATCAACTGTGGCCTTATGAGCCTTGATGGCCTGCTCTGGGACACCATGCAAGTCTAGAGACAACTAAAATACCCATGCTGGACAGGTATTGTTAGAAATACAGAAAGCAATTTCCCCTCAGCATTCACAGGCCCCTCTTGCAGCTCTGGGAGGGAAGCCAATATTGTCCCCAGTTTATGGATGGGGAAACTGAGGGCCAGACGTGTGAGTGAAGTGACTTCCAGAAGTCACACAGGTAGTTCAGAGCAGAACCAAGACTTGAATCCAGGTCTCTTGACCCTAAACCTCGGTGGTCTGAGTGTGAGGCCTGTACAGACAGAAGCTTCCAGAAAATGCTGGCAGGGAGAAGAATAAGGGGGTAGGATGCAGGCTGTTCCCAAGTGGCACCAGTGGTAAGGAACCCGCTTGCCAACAGAGGAGGCATAAGAGACGTGGGTTTGATCCCTGGATCAGGAAGATCCCCTGGGGGAGGGCATGGCAGCCCACTCCAGTGTCCTTGCCTGGAGAACCCCATGGACAGAGGAGCCTGGCGGGCTGCAGTCCATGGGTCGCAGAGTCAGGATGCAGGATGCAGGCTGCTTAGAGCTGGGACTGCTTTCCTCCTCTGGGTCCCAGGGTCGAAGTGAGGGAACTCCGACATGCGGAAGCGTTGCCTTGCAGCTGGAGGCGTCCCTCCTGTGTGAGAAGGCTCCCGCGGCAGTGGACGGGATCCCTCCTTAGGCAGAGCGCTGAGGCCAGAGGCCAGGCAGTCGGCCACGCTGCGGGCAGCTGCTCCTCCTGGGTGTCCTCCCAGTGCTTCTGCTGGACTCTTGATTCAGGGCTTCCAGCTGATCTTAGGTGGGCAAACAGGGTTACGGGGCCCGACGAGGGGTGGCAGCGGTGGGCAGCTCCCCACCCCAGCGCTGCCGAGCGGCTACTGTCGTTGGGTCGATAAGTCGTGTCTCTTTGCGGCCCCGTGGACTGTAGCCCGCCAGGCTCCTCTGTCCGTGGGATTCTCCAGGCAAGAAGACTGGAGAGGGTTGCCATGCCCTCCTCCAGGGAATCTTCCTGACCCAGGGATGGAACCCCTGTCTCCATCTCATGCACTGGCACGCAGATTCTCTACTGCTGAGTCACGAGGGAAGCCCTGTCTGGTGGCAGCATGTTAGTGAGAACACCCTTAGGAGGGTCAGGGGGCTGTTTGTCCCCAGCTCAGCCTATCAGTAAGCAACCCTGGGGTTTGATTGGTCCTTGTGCTTTTTACTGTGATCGTAAGACATCCTTCACCAATACCTATCAGGAAACCTTGGAAAAGACGAAGGCTTATTACTTAGAGGACCTGGAAATTACACAACACAGTGAAGCCTTGTGGCAAGGAGAGAGAGAACCTGGGCTTTTGCTTTTATTGAGGTCAAGGCTTCCGTGGGCTCACTCTTCACTGGTGACTTTAAAACTTAAGAGTGATAAGCATGGGAAGAGAAGAGACAAGTGTCCCAAACCGGAATGGAAATCAGCAAGAGCTCTGACACAAGGAGCCTCACTGGGAGGAGGAGGCAGGCCAGGTCTGGGGGGCTGGCGCCGCACTGATCCGGGAGCGCCATGGCTGACGGGGATCGCCTCAGCAGTCGGCCTTACGCTCGTCACCTGCACCGCACAGAACAAAGAAACGCAAGACCACCGGCAGGGTTGACGCCGTAGAGGCCCTCCACACGGCAACCACAGGGACCAGGCCCACTCCCCACATGGAGACTCTCCTCTCGCTGTCAGCTTGAAGGTCAGGGGAAGATTTTACTGAGGGAGCTGAAGCTGGTGGGCTTGGGGTGGTGTCATGGGGAGGGCGGAGGCTCTAGTCCATTGCTATCCATCCTGGGCATCTGGGTTTAGGGAAGCAAGTTTGGCTCCTTGGGCCTCCATGCAGGATGCTGCTGCATAGCTCTGGGGAGCACTGGTTCTTTTGTGCAGTGCACAGCCTACAGTCCTGTCCATGGCGGCCTGGTCTGGGAAGGAGAGGTGCCTGATTGAAGGGAAACAGCCCAACACCTGACAGAGACTGGCTCTGAGAACCAAAAGATTGGCTTTTGGTCCACTTCAGTGACCAGCTCAGTTTCAGACTGAACCGACACACACTGAACTCCCATTGGGCATTCATGGTGGCTCAGTCGGTAAAGAACCCACCTGCAATGCAGGAGACCCAGGTTCGATCTGCGGGTGGGGAAGATCCCCTGGAGAAGGAAGGGACAACCCACTCCAGTGTTCTTGCTTGGAAAATCCCATGGACAGACAGAGACATTACTTTGCCTACAAAAGTCCATCTCATCAAAGCTATGATTTTTCCATTAGTCATGTATGGATGGGACAGTTGGACAATAAGAAATGCTGAGTATCAAGGAACTGATGCTTTCAAACTGTGGTGCTGGAGAAGAGTCTGGAGAGTCCCTTGGAGTGCAAGGACATCCAACTAGTCTATCCTAAAGGATATCAGTCCTGAATATTCATTGGAAGGACTGATGCTGAAGCTGAAGCTCAATACTTTGGCCACCCGATGTGAAGAACTGGCTCATTTCAAAAGACCCTGATGCTGGGAAAGGCTGAAGGCAGGAGGAGAGAGGGATGACAGAGGATGAGATGGTTGGATGGCATCACCGACTCAATGGACATGAGTCTGAGCAAACTCTGGAGGTTGGTGAGGGACAGGGAAGCCCTGTGTGCTGCAGTCCATGGGGTCGCAGAGTTGGACACGACAGAGCATCTGAACATTAGAGCGCTTATTATGTGCCAACTCATAATAGATGGTTTATCTCACTCAGACCTCTGCATCTCCCAGGGTACTCTCTACTACATTTTCCGAACGTTTATTTATCTTGCTGCGCTGGTCTTGGTTGCAGCAGGCAGGATCTTCGCCCTTTCTTGCTGCACGCGGGATCTCTGACGACGGCGTGAGGACACGGCAGCACGTGAGATCTGGCCCCCTGACCAGGGTTGAGCCCAGGCTCTGTGCACTGAGAGCGCCCGAGTCGTAGCCCCCGGGCCACCAGGGAAGTGTCTCTACTATGTCTTGAATTGGAGGAAACGTACTTGTTTTATTGATGAGATGACCACATTTACATTTTCAATGCAGATGATTCACTTACCAAATGCAGAAGTCAGTTTTGTAGCCAAGTCTGGCTTGCAACGTAGGTTGCCTTTGTGCCGTTAAAGATAGCGACATTCGACATTCGAGTTGGTACCCCAGGGCTTTTCTGGGGCCCTGTGAATGTCTCTTTTCATACTGTGACCCACAATCATCAGGTAGGTACTAAAGCGTCCCTGGGCATCTGGCTCTCAGCCGGTCTCTGTTTTCTGATGTGTGAATGGGGATGATGCTGCATGCTGTACGGTATCATGAGGCTTACATGAAGCCGAAGGTGCTGTTTACTGAGTGCCCGTTGTGTGCCAGATCTGTTGGGCCTTCGCATTTGTTAGCTCGTGTGACTTGTACCTGGCACAGAATCCCCACTGTCTGCTGAGTGAATGAATGAACACCTCGCACAGGGCCGGCTTCTTGGGCAGGCCCCCTGGGCCCCAGGCTTGGTTTAATGCTTTGCTGTTGCCATCTTGAAATGTTTCATAATTTTTGAAGAAGAGACCCTACTTTTTTGAAAAATAATTTTAATAAATGTATTTAATGAGGAGCTGTGCTGGGCCTCGTCGCTGTGCACAGGCTTCCTCGGTTTCAATGAGTGGGGTCACTGTCCAGTTGGGGTGTGCGGGCTTCTGGTTTCGGCAGCTTCTCTTCGAAGCATGGCCTCCAGGGTGTGAGGGCTTGGGTCGCTGCGGCACACGGGCTTAGCTGCTCCGTGGCAGGTGGGACCTTCCCAGACCAGGGATTGAACCGGTGTCCCCTGCGTTGGCAGGTGGGTTCTTAACCACCAGACCACATCGAAGCCCCTGCTTTTTTTTCAAAGGTAGAAAGCAGACTTAATACCGTTTGCAAAGCGGCTGTGGGAAAATGGGGAATGAGAGAACGTTCATGTCCCAGGTGTCGGGCTAGTTCTTAGGACAGGCCATCAAGGCAGGGTCCTTGGCTCCGCATGGGAAACAGGCCCCTGCATGTTGCTTTCGCACTGGGTCCTGCAAACCAGGTAGCTGGCACCGCCTCTCCAGAAGCCCTGGGGGACATCCTATTCCGACCTGTCATACCCATTCTCCAGATGCATAAGCTGAGGCTGGGGCGGTGAAATGACACGCATGAGGTTTCCAGCCTGTGAAGTGCAGAGCAGGGCCCTGGGGTGGACTTTCAGTAAGTGCAGTCAATTTGTTGTAGCCACACGCTCTGGGAAGCAAACTCACTCAGAAGCACAATGCAGACAGTGAAGTGCAGTTTATTACACCGGCGGGCCCAAGGCAGAGTCTCCTCTTAGCCAAGGACCCCGACCAGCATTTGTGAGGATCTTTTATACCCATGTGTACGTGTCTAAACCCACCACCCCAAATCACCCGGAACTTACATCAACAAAGGAAAAGTAAATACAATCACAATAATGCCATCATTCAAGTATCATGTGTTAGAACAGTCGATAATCAATAAGCCCGAGGTTACTATCAGGAAGCTTATGACCTGTCAGGAGCCAGGGGTGATTAGTGCATGTTATCACTTAGGTGTTGAGTATCCTGGATCTAACCTTCCAGATTCTCCTGTCCAGAGGGGGGCCTAATCCCTCCATTGTAATTTTCACAGGCACTAAGCACAGAGTTCAGAGAGGTGCCCGAGCATGATCAGCATGAACAGGCCTGAAATGGAGATCGGGCCCTATGAATTCCTTCTTCAAATTCACTGAGAGGGCGGCCTGCTGCTGTGGCCTCACGCCTGGGTTGGGCCTGGCCAGGACAGGTTACAAATCCACAAAGTGGGGAGCCTTTCCCTCCAGCTCTTAAAGGTTAGGGTGTTGGAGGATCTCACCAGTCTTTGGGAAAACTTCCAGTTTTTGACAAAGCAGTAAACACGGCCTTCAGTCGGCCCACGCTGTTTCTTTCTTGTTCTGGAAGATGAGCGAATAGGAAGTGGGGAGAAACAAGGAAGATGAACACATCTCGTGGGGAGTCAGCAGCATCTCTCTTTTTAGCCTGTTCAAGGGGAGGGGGACAGGGAAAAGGAAAGCCCCCTACCCCAGGCCTGGGGCCTCTGCACGGCTGTGTCCACAGCTCTCCAACCAACGCTGAAAATGAAAGCTGTGGGACAACCTTGTTCCCACCATCCAGAACAAAGGGAGGGTGGTGTGTCTTAGTCACTGCTAATTTCTGGCAAATTACCGGCCTTGGGAGCAGGACTGCTTGTAAAGTTCTCACTGCTCCAAGCTGGAGGCAGTTTATTCAGACGGAAATGAGGGCCACATCCGTCGAGGTGATGGGGAGTCTGGGGCCTCTGGCGATCGTGCGGCCGGCGCTGGGGTCTTGGGTGCGCATGCGCCGGCCTGGTGCTCTCCCCAGCCCAGCTTTTATTCCTCTGGATTGGTTTGCAGCAGGATGCTCAGAAGGGCTTAAGCGAGCTCAGGATGGTGTGCAGGGGTTCTTTAAAAAATAATAAAGGCCTTTACTACTCCCAAGGTGCAGGGGTGGGGGAGTTGTGAGGAAGGAAATTGCAACTGGTTTGTCTTTTTTTTTCAGCCTGAGAGGGAGGGTGTTGGAACAGACTCTGGAGGAGAGGAAATGCTCTGTTTGCTCTGAACTCTGAGGCGGCTGGATTCACACAGCCTCCAGCAGCTCAAGGCAGAGAGGCCAGGTGGTAGAGGAGAGTAGGTCCTGGGCTGGAGGCCCTTGAGGGTAAAAGGAGGGGGAAGCGGTCACGCCCTCGTGTTTCTGAACCTCTGGTTACTCTGCTGTGAAACGGGGCCCAGGAGGCAGAGCAGGACGGAGCCTGGACCTTGCGGGCTGTGGACCAAAGAGGGGGCAGGCAGGAGGAGGGTTATTCCCGAGCGCTAATGTGTGACAAGCCCAGCTAATGAGCCTCTTTAAAGACAGAGTCAGTTTCTTCTTTTTCATGGTCATCCAGCAGACATACCAAGGGGGACACAAGCAATTGGAAAGTGTCATGAGTAATTCTTTTATATATGTGTGTATAATTTTGTTTATTTATTTTGCCTGTGCTGGCCCTTTGTTGCTGGGTGAGCTTTCCTTGCACACTCTTCTCTAGCTGCGGGGAGCGGGGGGTTGCCCTCTAGTTGTGGTGAGGGGGCTCTCACTGCGGGGGGCTCTCTTGTTGGGGAGCGCAGGCTCTAGGGCCCAGGGGCTCAGGAGTTGTGGCTCCCGGGCTCAGCTGTTCCCTGGCAGTGGGATCTTCCCGGACCAGGGATCGAACCCCTGTCTCCTGCATTGGCAGGCAGATTCTTTACCACTGGGCCACCGGGGAAGCCCAGAAGTAATTCTAATCGTAGTAAATTCTAAAGCAAATATCCATGTAATGAGCAACCCAGCTGATATCCAGACAGAATGATGACAGCAACCCTGAGCGAGCTCTGCAGTTCACGTCCCTTCCCATAGCCTATGCGCCCTCACAGCTTTACATTTCTCGTTTCTTTCTCTTTTTGTCCTAGTTTTGCCACTGTGTCTGCATCTTTGGATAATGAAGCTTAGCCTTGTTTCTGAATCGTGTACGAAGGATCATACAGTACATGTTAGCTGTGTCAGCTTCTTCTACTGAAAATCGTGATTGTAATATTTGCCCATTCTTCCAGATGAGAAAATGGAGCCTCAGAGAAGTGAAATGACACATGAAAGGTCACAGAACTAGTCCCGGCAAAGCTGGGCATGAATCCACACTGCCTGGTTACTGTTAGCAGACTGATCTGCTGCGGTTGCTAACGCCCCTTTCTAACAATAGGTAGGGGAGTGACTCGAGATAGAAGAGCTGACCCTCCCGCTGAGCCAAGCCTAGAGAATCCCCGAGCTCCTGAGGTGGGATCCCACGTCAAGAGTGGAAACAGTGGGGGGAGGGGGCTTCCCCCAAAGGAAGTGGGGCTGCTCATGGGAAGTGGGGTGCTCCTAGGAAATGGGAGTGCTCCTAGGGAAGTGGGGTGCTCCCAGGGAAGTGGGGTGCTCCTAGAAAGGGCCGATGCCGGACAGCCAGCAAGAACACATGTCTTCTCTTTCGTTTTTCCCTGAATATAGGTCGATCCTTTAAAATTTTTCCTGTTCTGCTTTTCCTTTTCCCTGAAGCAGAGTTGATTTATAGTGTTGTGTTAGTTTCAGGTGTTCAGCAAAGCGACTCAGTTATAAATATATAACATACACATGTATATAATTTTTTGTTTCTTTTTGATCACAGCCATTTCAGGACACAGTTCTCTGTGCCGCACGGCAGGCCCTGCCGTGCCCATCCACATTCCGTGCTGTGTGGGTCCCAGACTCCTCCTTTCTCCCTCCTCTGCCCCGTGTGCCTTTGGTTACCAAAAGTTTGTTTCTACGTCTGTGAATCTGCTTATGTTTTGTAAATAAGTTGATTTGTATCATTTTCGAAGACTCCCCAAATAAGTGATACCATATGATTTGTCTTTCTCTGTTCCACTTTTGAATGTGTGAGTTAGGATAAGATGTCAAGGTAACCCCCTCGGTGGGCCATGCCCAGCGGTCCAGAGGTTAAGGCCATGCTCTTGCAGTGCAGGGGACATGGGTCTGATCCCTGGCTGGGAACTTAGACCCCACACGCCGGTGTGGCGAAACCAAAAAAACACAAACCAACGCCAAACACCTGTGGGTAGCAGTGAGCAAATGAAGTTAGTGAAAACACTGATTTTTTTTCTGAATTTCTTCCTCAAGAAAGCCTCACATCCCCCTCATAGGCTCTTGCTGCTGAGGCTGACAGAAGCAGAACGTACATCTGGGCTCTCACAGCCGCCGGGTGTCCCCGGGACGGCCCGCCAGCCACCGCCTGGGCAGTTATGCTTTCCTGTAACCCTTGCCTTAGCACAGCACCGCAGGTTCATGCCAGGGACCTCTGCAGTCTTGAGAAATGCCCTCAAACAGTCTCCAACAGTGGCATAAAGTGTTTCCTCAGTGTCTTGAGGGGGCTCCCGGCGAGCCGGTTACATCCGGGCCTGCAGTGAGGCTCCCGGTTTTCAGAAGACAGTGGCAGGGCTCTGGGGAAGGAGGAGGGCTCCTTGGCTGGAGCGGGGAGATGGTGAGGGGAGGAGGACCATCTGAGGACTGCGGGTGGTGGACTTGGGGCGGGGCAGCTGAAGTGTCATGGAGCCTGTGGCCTGGGGCACGTCCTTCAGCGTACTGAAACTGAGTCCCGGGCCGTCCAGGAAGGCGCAGAAGTCTCCCCAGGAGCCCCCACCCTTGGGCAGGGCCGTGAGCACTGTGCTGGAGTCAGGGAGCCCTCACAACGTGCCCAGCGCTGTGCCTTGCACCTTCACCGGCTCACTCGCTTGGAATGGGGGTGTCCCTGGTGGCCCAGCTGGTTAAAGAGTCCGCCTGCCAATGCAGGACCCCAGCTCCAGCCCTGGCCCAGAAGGATCCCGCACGCTTCGGAGCGACTAAGCCCGTGTGGCACTGAGACGGCGCTCTGCAGCTGTCAGCCGCAGCCACCGACGCCCCAGGGCCTGGGCTCTGCGGCGAGAAGCCCCTGCCGGGAGGGGCCGGCCCTGCGCACCGCTGCGGGAGAAAGCCGCACAGCAACAGAGACTCAGCGCCGCCACAGGGGAAGAATGAACCTTCAGCAGTTCACCCGGGGCTTGCAAGGACCCTACTTGTTCGTTATTGGCGTTGTTACTTTCATAAAAGGGAACGTTCCCTTTTAACAGATGGGGAAACTGAGTCACTGTGAGGTCAGGTCCCGTCCGTGGCAGCCTAGTGGTGGGGCCAGCATCTGCACCCTGCTGTCTGACCTGGCCGTCTTCCGAAGCCTAACAGGACGAGGGGACGGGGCCAGGCCACCTCCAGGGCCCCTCCCCGTCCACTGTCAGAACGGCTGCTGGGCCGGGCCGCTGGCTTACTGTGAGGTCTGTGGCCACGCAGGGCAACAGCGGAGCCTCCTGACAAACACACAGCTTCGTAACAGGCGAGCCCGTCAGGCCAACCTGAGTTCCTCCCCTGAGATCACGAGACCCCGAGAGGAGGGCAGGCCGGGGCCCGTCCCACCTGCGGTCTGCGGGGAGAGCCGCCAGCTGGGGGCCCTCTGTGCCAAGGTCTCCCTCTGAGCCAGCCCCCCACTACTGCCGGATGGGGGCCTCGCCTCCTCTGACCGCCCCACGCTGCCCCGGCACAGCGCCAGGCCAGAAATGCCAGAGGCTCGGAGGATGCAAACCAGGCCCCTGCCAGCCCTCCTCTGTGTGGTGACGCTGCGCTGCCATAAAGCGGGCTCTACCCAGATGGAGCGGGAGCCCAAGGCTCCTGCTGGCTTGACTTACTCAGTGTCTGCCGAGTGGGGGGCACAGATAAGCCACAGGGGGTGGTATTTGGGGGTCACCCGGTCAAGGGGGACAGGGGGGAGATTGGGACTGACGTACACGGACTATGTATAAAACGGATAACTGATGGGCGCCCGATAGACAGCACAGGGAACCCTACGCAGGGCCCTGGGGCCGTCTGGATGGGGAGAAATCCAAAGAGGGGACATACGTACGCGTACTGCTGACTCACTTCGCTGTGCAAGAGAAGCTAACGACACTGCGGAGCAGCTCCGTGTGTGCTCTCGTCAGGCAGTCGTGTCCGACCCTCTGCGACCCCACGGACTGTAGCCCGTCCGGCTCCTCTGTCCATGGGATTCTCCAGCAAGGACACTGCAGTGGGCAGCCGTTCCCTTCTCCAGGGGATCTTCCCACCCCAGGGATCCAGCCAAGGTCCCCTGCACTGCAGGCTGATTCTTTATCATCTGAGCCACCAGGGAAGTCCATAAAGCAACTATAGTCCAATAAAAATTAATTTTTTTAAATTTATTAAAAAATTTTTTTCTTTGATTTTTTTAAAAAAAGGAATCACCAGGCCATTGTTGAAACAAACAAGTCTAGTGAGTCAAGGCGGGGCGCAGGGGAGCTCTGAGCGGCAGCATCGGGGTCAGAGCCGGACTGGGAGCCCCGGTGACCGCCCCTCCTGGACAGATGAGAGAGCAGGCTGGGAGCACTGACGCCAGGTCACAGCGAGTGACAAGGGAACTGAGATTCCCAGGAGCCTGCTCGAGGCCACGGCCAGCACCAGGTCCCTTTTACCTTCCCTGACTTCGCATCTGGTACCAGCTCGGGAAGCCCCGTGCTGCGGTCATAGGGGCTCAGCAAAACCCACACGACGACCGCAAGCCTGAGACTGAGAACCCCGCCGGCTGCCTCAGCCGCCAGGACCACGGGCCCATGGCGTCTCCTGGGGGCTCACCCTGCGCCCCGCGCGCCCGCCCTCCCCGCCCCAGACACAGCCATGCCACTGCCACCAGTCCGCACTCACGCCCCTCACGACCACCCAGAGTGGTTCACACAGCACCGCAGAGCGGCATGTTACCGAAGAGGAAACGGAGGCGAGTGAAGGCGGACGCCCTGCCCCACCGGCTAAGGACAGCCAGCTGGCAGGCCCGCCGGGGCGGCCAAGCCGCAGCCCTGCTCCCGCGTCCCTGCACCCGATCCTGCAGCTAGGCCACCCTCCCTGCCCACTGCTGGGGACTTGTCACCCCGCGTCTCCATTAAGAAACCCCCCGCCCAATGAATGGGGCTGGCTGCCCGCCCCCAAGCCCCCCCACAGGCATGCACCGTGCTCAAGCTGGGCCGGCCAGACTCTGGGCTCTGACTCCCAGGCTGAGTGACAAAGAACCTGAGTCGTCAACACAGTCTGTTCAGTCCCTCAGTCGTGTCGGACTCTGTGACCCCATGGACTGCAGCACGCCAGGCCTCCCTGTCCATCACTAGCTCCCGGAGTCCACCCAAACCCATGTCCATCGAGTCGGCGATGCCATCCAGCCATCTCATCCTCTGTCGTCCCCTTCTCCTCCCACCTTCAACCTTTCAATCATCACAGTGATGGCCCTCAAAAGCTCCTTTCTGGCAGAGTTCTCTGAACCTACCTTTGTTTCTTTGACTTTTCTTCCACCACTGTGGGCCATGCAATTTGCTTCCAATAAATTGCTTTTTCCTCCAGCTTGTTAGCCAGAATTAGGTTTTCCAGTTCAAGAACGCTCTGGGTGTAACCATTGCAGAAATGATTTCCTTTTCACTGCATATACACTGAGTAGGCGCCCAGACAGGCCTGCATCCAAACGTGAGCTCTGTGCCTGCTGGCGACGAGATCCTGGGGAAGGGACTTCACTTCCCTCATCTGAGAAAGGATGATACGACCTTGCGGAACAATGATAAGGGAAAAGGAGTTGTACGGAAGAGGTCACCCAGATGCAGAGGGCCGGCAACAAGTGAGCGCATGCTTCTACCACAGTGGCGGAGGGCGCTTGTGCCCAGGTCTCGCCCCTGCCCCGTCTGTGCCCCGAGACTTTGGGCACCCTCCCTCTTGTGAGTGGGAGGCCCTTCCCTTCTCCTTCACTCTGGGCTCCACTGTGTGCTTTGGCCAAGGGGACGATAGCAGATGTGGGTCCAGCAGGCACCTGACAAGGGCTGGCAGGGTTGGTCCTGCCTTCCTGGGCTACTGCCATCACCTTCTGATGGACATACCCAGGGGAGCCCACTGGTCTCAGCGGGAGGATGAAAGAAACTCAGAGCGGAGCCATTCCCGACTGAGTCCAGCCCGGGTCAACCAGCTGCAGCCCTTCAGGTAGCCCGGCGGACATCAGCAGAGCCGGTCAAGTTCAGCCTGGGTCTGCCAGCCTCCAAAGACTCACAGACATGTAAAAAAAGTTATGCATGGACTTCCCTGATAGACCAGTGGTTAAGAATCCACCTGCCAATGCAGGGGACACAGGCTCGACCGCTGGTCCCAGAAGATTCCACATGTCTCAGGGCAACCAAGCCCGTTTGCCACAACTACTGAGCCTGTGCTCGCAACAGGGAAAAGCACCACCGCGAGAGGCCCGTGAAACCACAACTAGAGGAAGCCTGCCCGCAGCAAGGGAGGCCCGGGCTACTAGACACGAATGAAATGAAGTTTCAAGTATTTGCTATTCATGACTGTTATTTTAAGCCATGGAGATTTGGGATATTTCGTTATATAGCAATAAATGACTGATACACAAATAGGTACGTGGACACTAAACATACGTGGCATTGGTTTTGGGGGACTGGATGGTGGAGATGAGTGAACCGTTATGGAATTCTGAAAGAACAGTAAGGAGACTGCTCTTTCAGGCTAGAAAAATGGCAACTCACATT
Source organism: Antilocapra americana (assembly GCA_007570785.1). NCBI lineage: Eukaryota > Metazoa > Chordata > Mammalia > Artiodactyla > Antilocapridae > Antilocapra > Antilocapra americana. Next base: position 1,027,777 of record ML664173.1, on the reverse strand, counting down.
ATGTAATGCTGAATCATCTGGGAAAACTAATCTGTAGAAATTTAAGGTACAAAAAGTGGATCACATGAACTCTTGGACGTGGGCAAAGGGATTTCTCAGCAGATTATTGAAAGCATCATTTGGCTTCTACGTCTGTGTTTGATAAGGTACTACAAAAAAAGAGATGAGCTCACAAAATAACTGCCCCGTCTGCAAGCAGCATCAGAAACATGGACTCAGAATCTGCTCTGTTGCTATGGCTCCTGGCTCAGGGAGTAGAGCGGAGTCTAAAACAAAGGGAGCCTACATAATCTTTAGAGAGACTTATCTTGACAAAAGGACTCCCAGCCTGAATTAAGAGATGAACATCGCTCAAAACATAAAAAGCCCTCTGGGTAAGAAGCGGTTTCACAGGAGCTTTCTGCCAAGGCCCTGGACGTGGGCTCACCCCCCTGACACAGTGACCGTGGGCACGAGTTCTGGGGAGGCCAGTGACAGCGGCCTCAGCTGGAAGCACGCAGGGCCCCACGCATGGCCTCCACGGCCCGTGGTCTGGGACATAAATCTCCCCACTGCCAGCTGGGAGCCATGTGACCCCAGGCATGTCACTGAACCTCTCCTATTGTTAAGCTTAACAATTTTATTTATTTTTAATAGAAGGATAATTGCTTTACAGACCGTGTTGGTTTCTGCGACGCATCAGCCTGAGTCAGCCACAGGGGTACACACGGCCCCTCTCTCCTGAACCTCCCTCCCACCTCCCACCCCACCCCCGTCCCTCGAGGGGTCCCCGAGCCCCGGTTTACAAGCAAATCCCCACCGGCCGCTGTGCTTGTGATTCCACGCCGCTCTCTGCGTCTGGCCCACCCTCCCCTTCTGCTCCCCACGCCCCTTCCACAGGTCTGTTCTTTACACCTGTGTCTCCACTGGTGCCCTGCCAATAGGTTATTTTTTAACTTTTTATTTCAAGAGAATTTTAGATTTACAAAAGACTTGAAAAGAGAGTTCCCGTATACCCTTCACCCAGCTGCCCCAACGGTAACACCTCTCATTACCACGATAGACCCCAAGGAAGGAAGCACTGCTGGTAGTTACTGTCGGCGGAACTCCTGATTTAATTCAGACACCTCCAGCTTTTCCACTGGAGATGAAGGTCTCTTCTCTGCTTTGGCATCTCATCCAGGGTACCGTGTGGCATTTAGACTCCTTTCTCTCTGTTTTTACTGCACTGTGCGACTTGTGGGGCCTTTCCTGACCCGAGGTGAGCGCAGGCCACCAGGGACCCCCGTTCCCCTCTCTTTGTTTCAGTTCCCTCATCTGTGAAATGGGCATGCTGGTGACGGTGGCACCTCTCCCCCTGTCCTCCTGGGAGGGTTAAGCGAGGGATCACTGAAGTGCAGTGCTTAGATGGTGCCTGGCATGGGGAACTGCTGTATGCGGAGAGGTCACGGCTGTTACGCTTGCGACCGGTGGCACCTTTCCATGCCTTCTGGGAGCAGTCTGGAGTAGCAGCCAGAGCCCTCACTTAGGACTCAGGTTCCTTTGTGACCCCTGGCAGTTAGGTGGGTGACAGCCAATCCTAGAAACCATCTCTGAGGCCCAAGGGGCCCCTCCCTGCCCCTGTGAACCACCCAGGGGACGGGGTGATGGCCAAGGACTGACTTTGAATCAGGCAGGCCTGGATTCAAATCGTGGCTCCAGTGGATTGGATAAGGGACTTCCACTCATCCTGCTGCCATCTAACAAGTACCCATCAAAGGCCTGCTGGCTACTCCTGGCTCTGGGCTAGGCACAACCACATGTCATCTCTGAATCCTCCCAACAACCAACAGGATGCTTGTTTTCACCCCCATTTTACAGATAAGGAAACTGAGCTTTTGAGTAGCTAACCAAAAGTCACAGAGCTAGGAAGCAAGGCAGCCAGGATACAGGCCTGTGCGCATCTGAAACCCGAACCAGTAGTTCCTCTTTTCACTGCAGCTGCATCTGTGAGCATCAGTCCTGCTGTGACAGCTGCAACTCCAGGCCCCAGGCCTCACATACCTCAGTTAGTTAGTAAACACTTTTTTTAATTGCTCAAGGTATCCCAGCTGGAAAATGATAGAGGCAGGTTTTGAACCTAGACAATCTAAATCCAACATTTGCGCTCTTCAGCCTGAGCCCCCCACCCCACGATGGTGAATTTTGTAGAATCTCACAGCTCAGCCTAGAATGGCTCAGCGGGTAAAGAATCAGCATGTGATGCAGGAGACACGGGTTCAATCCCTGGGTCGGGAAGATCCGCTGGAGGAGGAAATGACAACCTACCCCACTATTCTTGCCTGGAAAATCCCACGGACAGAGGAGCCTGGCAGGCTACAGTCCATGGGGTCGCAAATAGTCGGACACGATGGAGCACATAAACTCAGCTCACACATCCTGGGGGGAGGGATGGGGACACAGAGCTGCCTCAGAAATAGGAGTGAAAATAGGAGCCCAGGGAGAGGGTGGACCGCAGCACGTCATCTGGGCCAGCCTGGGACCTCCTTTCCCAGTCACGATGCCACCCGGCAGCCCTGGCCAGGTGCCTGGTGCTGGCAAGGCTACAGGGAAGGACTCCATGCTGGGCACACAGTGGGTACCACCTGAGGCCACCCACAGGAGCCTCCTGCTGCCTCCGAGTTCTGGACACATCCTCCAGAGAAGGCCCTGATGGCCTGGTTGGGCATGTCTGCAGAAGCATCAGTGGGGGACGAGCAAGGGGGTGAGGAGGAGAGCAGAGAGGAGACAGAGCGTGGCCAAGGCAGCGGACAGCGCGGCAGTCGGACGGCAGAAGCGGGCGTGCGTGGTTCCTGCGGGCTAGGCTGCGTGCTCACACGTGGGCAAGTGCTTGCCAGCAGGCATCGAGCCGGGGGGAGCCCGCCCGAGAACAGCATGGAGAGGACGTGGCCTGCCTGGAAATCACCTCGTGGGTCTGCATCGTGCTGGGAAAAACCCGGAGCCTGGGTCTGTGACGACGGAGGCAAGAAGACTGGAAGCTGCCATGTGCCCTGTGTCCCAGCAGCAGAGGCTGCGGGAAAATCAGCCTTGGGGACTGACTTGGGGGCTTTAGGATAGGAACCCAAGACACAGCAGGAGGGCAAAAAGAAGCCAGGGCTTCACGTAGTCTGCAGCGGCCATGCAGGGGAACATTCGGGAAAAGCTTCAAAGAAGGAGGCTGGGAAGAGTCTTGAGGAACAGGAAGCAGGCAGAGGCAAGGGGAGGGATGGTGCTCGCTGCGGGTCACCCCGATGTCCCAGGGCCCCGCCTCCCTGCACCCACTTGCTTTGCCAGCAGACTTGCGGGTCCTCCCAGCCTCTGATCTGGGATGCCCTTGATGCCTGCTTTGGCTGACGGACGCAGCAGCAGTGAGTCTCCAGCCCAAGCCGCGAGCGGACTTGCACATGGCCTCCTGCCCTGGTGGACGCCAGCCTCCTCTGTGCAAGTGGCCTGGGCTAGCCTCCCAGAGGAGGGGACACGTGTGGAGCAGATGCTGGCCACCCAGGCATCCCAACTGAAGCCCTGGCAGCTGACTCACGAGTGAGCCAGTCAAGACCCAAGAGCTGCCTCACCCCTACCCGGCTCCCAGATTCAGAGGCTGAGGAAACACACAGGTCTAAGCAGGAGTGCTGTGGTTTGTTACACGGCACGGCTGAAAGAGAAAGCTGACACAAGGCTCAGGACGGGGACGGGGAAGACAGGCTTGGAGGTGGAGTGCTCGGGGTGTCTGGGGGTGGTGAGCAGCTCAGAATTTCTGGTCCAAAGGGAAGACCAAAAGCATCCCAAAGGATCCTCCAAACAGGGGCCTTGGAGCCTCCAGATTAGCTGACCTGGCCAGCTGCTGACTGATGGATCGAGTGAGTATCTGACTGTCTGGCTCACCGGCCACCAGCCGGACCACTATCTATGAGCTGACCAGTTGACTGCCTGCCAGGTTCGCAGACAGACAGGCCAGCCTATTTGATTTCAGCCCATTTTCCTCCTATTTGCCTGTGGCCAGGCCTTTGAAACGCCTATTGAAAGGCTGCTTCCACCTTCGGGGTGGATCATGCCCACTGGTGACCTTAGCACCTCCCTCGTACCCTCTGTTATAGACTGAAAGGTTGTGTCTCCCTCAAATTCATGCATTGGAATCCTTACCTTTAAAGTGATGGTGTTAGGAAGAGGGAGCCTCTGGGAGGTGATTAGGTCACAAGAGTGGAGCCCTCCTGAATAGGATTAGCGCCCTTATAAAGAGGCCCACAGAGCTCTCTCGGCCTCCCTGCCACACAGAAACACGTGAGAAAACCGCGGTCTGCAACCCAGAGGAGGGCCCTCACCAGACCCACCCATGCTGGCCCCCCGATTCAGACTTCCAGCCTCCAGAGCTATGAAAACTAAACGTCGTCTGTCTGCTGAGTCACCCAGTCTGTGGTATTGTCTTACCACTGAGTGAACGAGGATGCCTTCCGGATGTCCAGTGCTCTGATGGCCGTATGGGGCTGGTCATGTCTGCTGCTGTAGTTGCTACATGAGAGGAGGGTTTATAGGGGACTGGTGACATAGTGGGGTGGCCTCAGGACAAGCACCATCAGAGGGTCTTCCACGGCCCCCCCTTTGCTGGTGCTGGAGCTGAAACGCACCCCTGAAGGCGTCCAGTCTAACCCGAATGCAGGGGAGGGAGTGGAGCCACACAGAGGCGGACGGCCTTCGAGCACCTGTGTCCCCTCCGCTCCAGGCCCTGTGCCCCCTCCCCTGTGCCTTCATCATCAGTCACCTCCTCCTCCTCCTCTTCCTGGGCCAGGTCTCTCCTCCCACCCTCCACTTCCATCTCAGGGCCGCCCAGGAGGCCTGGGGTGGGAGCCCAGCCTGCCCCGCAGAGGAGAATGAGGCCGTTCTGGAGAGAGGGCCCCTCCTTCCCCTTCCCTCTCTTCTGCCAGCCTGTTCTGCCCATCCTGACTTTTTACTGAGGAGTCAGTTAAATCCAACCTTGTCCAGCTAAGGTCGGCTAAGTCCACCACCAGGGTTCAGTGATGGGGGGGCTGGGGAGTGGGGAAGGAGCCCTGGGGCCTGGAAAGACCCCGAGTGTGGAATCTGGAGACCAGCCCCAGTCCTGGCATGGCTTCAAGAGGGGTCAGTGTCTCCACTTACCCAGGGGAGGTGGGGCTGAGGAGTCTAGGGGAGCTCTGAGATCCGGTCCAGATCCCCTGCCTGAAGCTCCTCCATCACCCCCTGAAGATGTGCATCTGACAAGGGAAGGAGGTTACCTGCGGGGGCACGGCTACTGCCGCACCTGCCGAGTGGATAAGACCCCGGGACCTTGAATGAGGCTCAGAGAGGATCCAAGACCATGGATGAGTCCACAGCTGGAGTCTCTGTCTCAGGCAGTCTGACGCGCTCTTTGTGAGAGACAGAGCCCCTGTTCATCTGCACAAAAGTGAACCTCTGGCAAAATTGAAGGCAGGAGATAGGTGGGAAAACAAGCTAGTTCAGATCTAGCCTAGAGGGCAAAGGCCAGAGTTCTGGGAGGGACTAGAAGGGAATTCCTAAAGGAAATCAACCCTGACTATTCATTGGAAGGGCCTCCCTGATGGCTCAGCAGTCAAGAATCCACCTGCAGTGCAGCAGGCGCAGGAGCTGTGTTCGGGAAGATTCCCTGGAGGACGGCATGGCAACCCACTCCAGTGTTCCTGCCTGGAGAGTCCCACGGACAGAGGAGCCTGATGGGCTGCAGTCCATGGGGTCGCACAGAGTGGGACACAATTGAAGTGACTTAGCACACACATTCACTGGAAAGACTGATGCTGAAGCTGGAGCTCCAACACTTTGACCACCTGATGCGAAGAGCCAACTCGTTGGAAAAGACCCTGATGCTGGGAAAGATTGAAGGTGGGAGGAGAAGGGGACGACGGAGGACAAGATGGTTGGATGGCATCACCGACTCAATGGACATGAGTTTGAGCACGCTCTGGGAGTTGGTGATGGACTGGGAGGCCTGGTGTGCTGCCATCCAAGGGGTTGCAAAGAGCTCAACACGACTGAGCATCTGAAAAACAACTGCCTCTGCCCCAGAAAGTCCAGTTGGGTGGGGGGATGGGTCGTCCGAGGTCCCTGTTTCTGAGGAGGGTGAGGAAACGACCCTGTGGCCTGACTCTGTGGCTTCAGGTGGAAGTGGCTTTTTGCAAGACAGCCTCCCCCCACCCCCACCCCAGCCTCCCCGGTCCCTCTCCCTCGGGCCATTCGAGCGACTCTTTAAGAAGCACAATGATTATTTCTCAGGCAAAGCCAGGTCCTGGGAAGCTACCGGCTGCCGGCCTCGCTGACTCAGACCTGCAATTCATCGCGGGCTGGGGCCGGTGTCGGGGCCTCCTGCAGAAGTCCGCTAAGCCAGGCCCCGCGCTCTCAGCTCAGGCCCCTCCCCGGGCCGGGCTGTCCCGCAGCCCTCTAACCCCCCGGGAGCTGCGCGCCCTCGGACACTCGCGCTCCCCCAGGGGCGATGGAGGGGGTGCTGGGAGCCCATCCCCCGGATCCCCCAGGAGCCCTGGGCCTGGTAGAGGCCGTGGCCGGCAGCCGCGCGCCCCCGCGTCCGTCTGAGGAGGGCCTTGGGCTCGGGGCTCGGGGCTCGGCTCCCCCAGCGCGCGCCCAGCCCTGCCCGGACCCGGGACCCCTTCCCCTGCATCCGAAAGCACCCCCAGCCCGTTTCTGGAGTGGCAGGGAGGGCAGCCAATCACGGCGCGGGCCACCACGCATTACGTCACCGCCGTGGGCCCCCATTGGTCGGGAGCGCGGCCTTCCGGGGCCTCCCCCGCTGCCTGGACGGCACACCTCGCGGTGTCCCGGGAGCACAGGGCGCTGGCGCTCGCCTTGCGTGCTGCCCCGCCGGCGGTCCAGGCTCCGTCGCCAGGCACCAGCTTCCTCGTGCGGAAGAGGGCGAGCTTCTCCCGTCCTCCCCACTGCCGCCTCCTGCAGGACCCCAGGACCGGGCCTGCCGCCCGTGGTCCCACACGCCCACCCTCCTGGCCGAGCCCCGCCGGGCCAGGAGCCCTGCGGAGACACGGATCGTGTCGGGCCGCTGCCCTTCCATCCCCAGAGCCTGGCCGGACGTGGACATGTTTACTAACGGCCAGCGCTAAGTGTCCTTCTAAATGGCAGACGTTGTCTTAAGCCTTATCTATCACTGTATTCATGTCATAAACGTCAGCTCCCACTGACATTGAGGCTGGGTGAGGAGATTGCCCGGGGTCATGAGACTGGTGCGAAGGAAAGCCAGGCTTCCACCCAGGCAGGCTGGCTCCACGCGCCTGTGCGCCCAGCGGCTCAGTCGTGTCCGACTCTTGGACCCCATGGACTGTGTGTGCCCGCCAGGCTCCTCTGTCCCTGGGATTCTCCGGGCAGGAGTACGGAGCGCACTGCCGTTTCCTCCTCTGGGGGCTCCTACCGACCCAGGGATGGAACCCTCTCGTGGCTCCTGCACTGGCAGACGGATTCTTTACCCCTGCACCGTCTGGGAAGCCCTGGCTCCAGAGCCCTTAATCTCAAAGCCATGGCAGTGAAGGGCCAACTCTCACCGCTGTGCCTGGCTCAAGCTCCCCTGGCAGTCTTCAGCAGGAGCCTTCCCCCAGCCAGTTTGGCGGGGCGGCAGGGCTAATCTCTGAACTGCTGTCAGTGAGCCCCGGGGTAGACCTGGAAAAGCTGTTGCTGGGATTTGAGGAGTTCGGTCCAGAGATGTCAGGAAGGATTTCAGCTCTTCTGCCACCCCAGGGATGGGGGTGCATAAACGCCAGCAGGCTGGCTCACGGCAGATCAACTGTGTCGTTCGACGGCAACGTGTCGCTGCCTCCTCTCTGCCTACCTCCCTCCTCTTTCTTCCAGCTGTCTTGGCTCTTGTTTGAACTCTACTCAGTTGCTGCTGTGTGATCCTGAGAACAGTGTGCCTACTGTCTGGGCCTGACATCTGCTCACCTGTACCAGGAAAGGGCCGGGATGGATGCCCTCACACCCGAGAAGCCTGCAGGGCCCCACTGGTGCCCACTGCCTGTGCTCTCTGGCATCTGGCCTCTGCCCAGTGGTTTTGAGTCAAGATGCAGTTTTGGGGGTGCAGGACTAGGGAGGGGGTACGAGTGTCTGAATGCTTAATGGGACCAACAACTCTGACCTTAGGGAAGCTTCTGTGGAGCCAAGTTTGGCGACTTAGAACGTGAACGTTTGACCCCTTTCCCCACTGCTTCTTGGTGGTGCTGCAGAGAGCAATGAAGAGCAGTTCAACTCTGACTGGTGGTTTTGTGAAAGAGGCAGCTGGCTTGCACACGGTGGCACTGGCAGGCTCACCAAGGGTCCTAGGAGAAGGTTTCTGGTAGATAGATTTCAGCTGTGCATAAGGAAAAGCTTTGAAGCTGCCTAGAATGATCTGACTGTGGTAGTGAGCTCCCTGTCACCAGAGGCATGCAACAGAACACCTTTGCTCATGGGTCAAAACTGACCTGTGCAAGGCACTGTGCCAGGTACTGGAAGTCCAGAGGAGAATGAGGCCCAGTGGGGGGCCTCGTGCACTTTAACAGATAACTCTGACGTTGTGGGTAAGTGTGAGCGCAGGGAGGGGTGTCTGAATCTGCCTGGGAGCCTGAGGGGAAGGGTGCTGTGAGGATAAGGATTCAGCCTTTGGCTGAATCGTAAAGTAGATCAGAAGCTTGCCAGCAGACGGGGGCTGGGAAGGGCTGACAGTCGTTCTTCCCTTCGTTCATTTATTCAGGTTATAGCTTCTGCATTCTGTATAGAAGGGCATGTTGCAGAAGGGATGCAAGTATCAGGAGAAGGTGAGACTGCTGGACGGAGGGCCAGGAGGGACCTCAGCCTTCTCTTCCTTGGCAGGCCTGCCCGTCGGGTGCTGCCCTTCACTGCTCCCCCACTGCACCGCCAGCCCATCCAGCGTCTGTGAGCCGCTCCAGAGGGGTGCTGGGAGCCGCGTATCCTAGCAACCTCCAAGGCTGGCCTCCACAGGGCGAGGCCCAGCTCAAAGTTGTTCTCTTGCCCCAGCCTTCCACGAATGTGTGCCCGCCATGGGCTCGAGGGGCAGAATAGGGGAAAAAGGAGAGGGGTGGATGGGAAGTGTAGCATCAGCCGCATCCTAGCCTGGATGAGGCCTCTCAAGCCACACAGCCCTGAAGGTGGGGGGTGGAGAGGCGGGAAGGAGAACAAGAGAAGTCCTTTAGCTGAATATTGCCATCTGTCTGTCACCAAGGTCAATTTATAGCCATTTAGAACACAGTGAATCTAGGCAGTGATTGTCAATGACAGCTAACATCATAAAATGATGACAGCTGGAAATTATTTTTATTTTCCTTCTGATGGAAGACCACGGCACCATCTATGAAATACTCCTGCCAAAAAACTTAAAAAAAAAATCAAGCCTGAATCTGATCAAGCCTCTAGAGGTGACTCGAGTTACAGGAACTACAGCCAGATCTTGTCTAAAGGAAGAACACTGCAGATTTCATCAACAAGAGACCATAAAGAAAAAGAACAAAAGGAAAATAAAAATAACCTAAAATGAAGCAGAAGGGGAACTTACAGATAAACTTAACAGAAGCTCAAGAGAAATATCAACCCCTGATCACATATGAACTTTGTTTGGATTCTGATTCTCACTAATAAACTAAGAAATAACAATGGCAGTACAAGCTAAGACACTCATGGTCCAGTGATTAATTCTCTGTGCTTCCAGTGTTGGGGGTGTGGGTTCTATCCCTGGCTGGGAAAACTAGCATCCCACATGCTGGGTGCTGTGGCCGAAAACAACAACAAACAAACAAAATAAACAGCCTCCCACCAAACAGAAAGACATTTATCAGACAGCTGAGGATGGCTGGACACTGACGGGACACCTACTGATGTCAATGAACGATTCTAATTTTTAGGGAATGTTAAAATGGTTTGGGGATTATACTTTAAAAGAGTCTTAACTGTTCAGGAATACACACTGAAATATTTGTGGGTGAAATAATGAGAGGTCTGGAATGTGCTTTAAAATAATCCATGGTGGAGAGGTGGGTGGAAAGGTTTAGATGAAACAAGACTGGCCTCGAGCTGACTGATTGGTGGTGGGTCCAGGGGCTCATTATATCATAATGTTAATTTATGCACGCACGCTCAGTCATGTCCCACTCTTTGTGGCCCCCCGGACTGGAGCCCACCAGGAGCCTCTGTCCGTGGGGTTTCGTAGGTGACAATACTGGAGTGGGTTGCCATTTCCTCCTCCAAGGGGTCTTCCTGACCCAGGGATCGAACCGTCTCTTGCATCTCCTGCATTGGCAGGCGGATTCTCTACTACTGAGCCACCTGGGAAGCAATATTAATTTAAGTCACATGACGTTGTTGCTGTTTAACCATTTTGGACCTTCACAATGCAGTTTCAAAGGATGCAAACTAATCCTTTGCTGTATGTTTGAAATTTTTCATAATAAACACTTTTTTAGAGCCAAAGGAAAAACCCAGTCCTGCTTTTCCAAGAGGAAAGAGGCATCCCAGGCTGGTACTGTGGCACTGTTATGAAAAAAGGCTGAAACAACTCTCAGCGGCCTCTGTTGCCTGCCTGAATTACTTCTGTTGAACTAATAATAATGGTAACAATATTACAACTTACAGATGACTGACAGCAGATACTTAGTGACTTGGCTGGGTATGTTGGTGCTGCAGAAGATGACATCATGGATGTTTTAACTGCTTAGTAAGTAACAATAAAAAAATTAAAGGAATCCAAATAAGCTGTACATGGAGGATAAAATGAAAATTCTTCCTGCTTTTGAAAGAAGCCATGCTGGGTCATTCCTGGAGCATAACCTGTCCCTGAGGAACATTGGCCAGAGGACCCCAAAGCGGGGGCAGAGCCTACCCCTGCTTTGTTCCATTGTCTCTGAAAATCGCCCAGCTTTTGAAGCCACAGTGTTCATCTCCTGCCTGTTTCTCAGACTTGTGGTTTCCTGTATCTGGAGAAGGCCCAGGTCACTCCATTAAGTCCTTTGTCTAATTCCTGTTTTTATGCTGAATTAATTACTCAAGCAACCAAGGTTTTATTTGTTTCTCTTTATTAATGTCTTCTCTTTGTGGACCACTGTGCTGGGTGCTTTAAGGTGACATGGTTTCTTGTCACAGCAGGCTGGTGACTCAAATCCCAAGTCCACCTTTACTAGCTTTGTGGTCCTAGACAAGTAATATTTAACCTCCATTTGAGCCTCCGTTTCCTTACCTGCAAGTGGGGGTTAATGATAGTTAATACCTGCATACAGGGATCTTATGAGGAGTAAATAAAATAAGGCAGGTCAGTCTCTTAGTGTCTGGCACATTGCAAGGCTCAGTAAACGATAAGTACCACTATTTATTATTTTACATAAAACCTTGAGTGTTTAGCAGTGAAGATAAACTGGGTGGTTTTGGTGATGTGCGATATATTCTAGGGGACTGGTCTCAGAAGGAAGTCTTGTACTAAGAGACTACTAAGCACCCCTCACGTTCATTCTCCTCTTTTACCTTAATAAAAAAGCGAAGACTACATTTCCCAGCCTTCCTTGCTGCTAGACATGGCCATGCGACCAAGTTCTGGCCAAAAAAGTGAAAGCACAACACTTGTGTCGGACTTCTAGAAAGGTTGCCTAAAAGGATCTGATTCTCCTTGCCCCGTTTTTCTGCTTCTGGTGGTATGGAATGTTGATGTGATGGTTGGAGCTCCAGCATCTTCTTTGGAGTGTGAACCAATCTTGCAGATAGGTAGCATGAATAGAACGTGACAGGAGCCTGGGTACCTGATGACTGTGGAGTCACCAGAAAGTCCCCGGATTGCCTATCCCTTTAGTTTTCTGTGTGAGAGAAGCAAACCATCTTGTTTAAGTCCCCTCTTTTTTTCTGTTGTGTGCAGCTGAACCTAATTCCAAAGGTGATATTCAAAGTACATAGCAACCAGAATGGCGCAGGCAGTGACCAATTAGAACAGAGCAGGCTGTGGCCCTAGGGATAGAGCAGCAGAGGGAGGGGTTGGGGAATTTGGGGCAGCAGGTATTTACCAGCCGGTATGCAAATAGTTTACTATCTTGACCCCCTATCAATGGATACTGCTCAGTCACTCAGTCGTGTCCCACCCTCTGTGACCCCATGGACTGTAGCCCCCCAGGCTCCTCTGTCCAGGGGATTCTCTAGGCAAGAATGCTGGAGTGGGTGGCCGTACCCTCCTCCAGGGACTCTTCCCCACCCAGGGGTTGAGCCCACGTCTCTTGTGTCTCCTGCATTGGCAGGCATATTTTTTACTGCTGAGCCGTCGGGGAAGCTCACATCAATGGATCCACAGCTGAAAACCAGATGAGTACAAGCCCTGCCTAACCCTAACAGAGAGAATGAATAATGCTTGAGAACAGCTGGAAAGAGTGGAGAAGGCCTTCAGGCCCTGGGCACCGCTTGAGTAGAAGTTAAACAGGCGAGTGACGCACAGTGAGTTCTGGACAGTGAGAACTGCAGAGCAATGTGGCTTAATGAGAATGTTCTTTCCTTTTTTGTTTTTTTTACATTTAAAAATATTGTGGTAACATGCATGTAACATAACATGTACCGTCTCAGCTGATTTCAGTGTACAGTTCGGCTACATTGAATGCATTTATAAAGTTACACAGCATTACCACCCATTCCATAACTTTTTGTCTTGTAAAACAGAAACTCTGTTCCCACAAAGCAGCAACTCCTGCTTCCTCTCCCCCAGTCCCTGGTGAGCATATTCTATCTTCTGTCTCTGAGATGCTGACTACTCTAAGTACTTCATATAAGTGGAATCATATAATATTTGCCTTTTTTTGACAAGCTTACTTCACTTATTGTCCTCTAGTTTCATCTATGTTGTACCATATGTCAGAGTTTCTTTTCTTTGTGTGCCTGAATAATATTCCATTATATGTATATGCCACATTTTGTTTATCCATTCATCACATTTAAGCTATTGTGAATACTGTTGTCATGAATATGGGTGTACAAATGTCTCTGAGATTGTTTTTAAATTTTGGGAGTATATATCCTGAAGTCGAATTGTTATGTAATGTGGTAATTCTACTTTTAATTTCTTGAGGAACCTCCATACTGTTTTCCCTCCCCAGCAACAGGCCACAGTGGTCCAGTCTCTCCACATCCTCCAAGTGCTTGCTTTCTGTTTTCTCCCCCAGATTTATTGAGGTGTAACAGGCACTCGGCACTGTGTGTTGAGGTGTAACACACACTCAGTACTGTGTGATGAGGTGTAACAGAGACTCGGCACCGTGTGTTGAGGTGTAACAGGCACTCGGCACCGTGTGTTGAGGTGTAGCAGGCACTCGGCACCGTGTGTTGAGGTGTAGCACGCACTCGGCACTGTGTGTTGAGGTGTAGCACGCACTCGGTACTGTGTGTTGAGGTATCACAGTCAGTCAGCACTGTATGTCCTTAATGTATAGAGGATAATTATCTCACTTACATACATCATGAAATAATTGTCATGTTTAGTGAGTATTCATCATCTCACAGTAGAAATAAATAGAAAAATGTTTTTCTTGTGATGAGAGCTCTGAAGATTTACCTTAACGACTTTCACTTATGTCACACAGCAGTGTTAACTCTGTTTATCATGTTCAGCATCTCGCTAGTACTTATTTATCTTGCACCTGCAGTGTGTACCTTTGACTACCTTCGTCCAGTTTCCCCTTCCCCAATGCCCCCTCACCCCCCGCCGCCTCTGGTAAACTTGACTCTGATGGCTTTTCTGTGAGTTCGTTAATTTGTTCACTTGTTTTGAAGTGTAGTTGACCCACAACACCACATTAGCTCCTAGTGTACACTGTGGTGATTTCGTGTCTCTCTACGTTTGAGAATAGCCACGGTAAGAAGTCGCTGCGGTTTGTCACCGTGAAGCTGTCCCGCAGCTGTCGCTTACACGCCCCGTGCTGCACGTCCGCCTGCGCCTCACTTGCTCTGAGGCTCACGGCGGCGCCTCTCACCTCCTCACCTGGCTCTCCCTCATCCCGGCCTCCCCGCTTCTTCTCTTCATCCATGACTGTTTCTGTTCCGTGCTTGTCCGCCTGTTTTGCTTTTTCGAGTCCACATACAGTCACATCACACGGTATTTGTCTTTCTCTGACTTTTTTCACTTAGCACGATGCCCTCCTGATGCATCCATGTGTGTCAAACTGCAGGATTTCGTTCTTCTTGTGGCTGAGTAGTACTCTGTTGTGTGTGAAGTGCCATCTCATCACAGTTTTGATTTGCATTTCCCTAATGAGTGTTGTTGAGCATCTTTCTGTATGCTTATTGGCCATCTATATGGCTCCTTTGAAGAAAGAATGTTCTTTTTCATGTGTGTAGGTTATAAGAGGGACTGGAAGATGCCATGTGAAATAACATCAAAGAGGCCAGATGAGTCAGATTACAGAAGCCTGTGAGAGGCAGATTCAGAAATGTTCTTGAATTTGAGGCAAGAAGCAGCATCTGTGGGCTTGGGGGCGAGTGAGGGAGCAGATGCGCCCAGAAGTGAGGAATCTCGGCGCTGCAGGGCTGATTTCCCCATCAGTCAAAGAAACCACAAGTCCGCCCGGATCCGGTGGGGGCAGACGTGTGCCCCCTCTTGGTGGGAGGAGTGTCAGGGTCACGTTGCAGAAACACACACGATATGGAGGTTCTGCCGCAGCCGTCTTTGGAGACGACAGCCTGGCACGGAGCTGTCCTTCCTTTTCAGCACCTGTCTTGTTAAGAAGGCCTTCAGGCTGGCTGCCTTCTCTTTCTAGTTCCAGCCTCTTCAGCAGTATCTGGAGGTTCTCACTGTCTTCTAAATGGGATACGGTGTGCACCTAAATTATTTATGGAAACTGATGATATCTTTGGTGGAAAATAACCAAGAAAAAGCTTAAGCATGGCACTAATTAGCTAATGTAATTGAAACGAAGGGAATAGTTCAGACTCTAAGTATGACTCAAAAATAAACAGAAATGATTTTTCAGTGGGAGGTGATATAGTTCTCATCATTATTCAAAATGACTGGATTTATGAGTCATTCATTTAGCAAAATTTCCCAAGTGCCTACTAGGTGCCAGGCACTGTGCGAGGTCCAGGGTGAAGATGGCAGGTGATCCAGCTCCTCCCTGCAAGCACGTGGAGATGAAGAAATGTGGGCTATGATGTGCTGAGCGCCCTGCTGGGGGAACGCAGAGGGAAGCCTGGGCCACGCGGCCCTTGGGCGCAAGGGTCAACCTTGAGCTGGGTTTTGAAGGCATGTGAGAGCACCAGGAGGGCTTCCCTGGTGGCATAGATGGTAAAGAACCCGCCTGCAATGCAGGAGACTCAGGTTTGATTCCTGGGAAGATGCCCTGGAGAAGGGAGTAGCTACCCACTCCAGTATTCTTGCCTAGAGGATTCCATGGACAGAGGAGCCTGGTAGGCTACAGTGCATGGGGTCACAAAGAGTCAGACATGACTCAGCAACTAACACACACACACACACACACACACACGAGCACCAGGAACCCAGGGCAAAGCAGGGCCAAGACATGCCAGGTGACCCTGCAAGCTTGCTAAGGTGGGGTCTTCTCAACCGTGGCTGAATGTTGATCTCATAGACCCAAAGTTTAAAAATTATACATATATATATGTGGTTTTCTATATTTACATGTATTAATGTATGATTTTCATCTTTCACTGTAGCCTTAACATGAGCAATAGCAAGTCCTAGACAGCAGTATGGGGCTACTCAAGGAAGAAGCGAGCAGCTTCCCCACCCCATCTCTACAAGCCCAGAGGGAAATGTCCATTCGTATTGAGGGCAATGATCAACGTCCAAAATGATCATTCTGGGCATCCAATTTTTTTGTTATTTCTTAGACCCATTGTTTAAATGAGGCACACCACATCTTAAAGAAAATCAGTCATTCTTAAAATTTACAAAGAACGTTTACGCATACCCTTTGGTCTAATTTTCTTGGCAGCCCTGTGGATGGGCTTATCCCCATTTTCTTGATCAAGGCTCAGAAGGGTCAAGTGGCTCACTCAAGGCCACTCAGTTAAAATCAGAGAGGGGCCTCCAGCCTAGTTCTTTTGACATGCTTTACTGAGTCTTCCATGATGCCAGCCAAGTGACAGATGAGTGGATCCAAGTTAGCATCAGGGAGGAAAGGAAGCGATGGTCTTTGGTCTTTTTCATTGTGACCCCCGCCCCACACCAGGCTACTCTGAGCCTGGACATCCCGCTGCAGGAGGAGGAGAGAGGGCGGCATCCCGGAGGCTTCCTGAGCCAGGTTGGGATGCGGCATATGTCATGCCCACCACAGTCTGCTGGCCAGAACTCAGTCGCCTGGGCTCATCTCCAGATCCAGGCAGCAGGGAAATACAGTCCCAAGTATCCAGGTGCTTCCTGGCACCGCTTAGACTAAGAGAGAGGAGCATGACATTTCGGTGTTTGGTGGACCATCAGAGACTCAAACCAACACTGGCCGAGCACTTACAGTCCAGCAAGCAGCTTCCATGAGCTCCATCTGTTCTGAGCATTCAATCCTCACTTCATACCCGATGGAGGTACTGCTGTTCGTCCCATCTATGGTAAGGAGCCTAAGGCCCAGGGCGTCCCTCGTGGCTCAGCCATGAAGAATCTGTCTGCAACGCAGGAGACCTGGGTTTGACCCCTGGGTTAGGTAGGTCCCCTGGAGAATGGAATGGCTACCCACTCCAGTATCCTTGCCTGGGAAGTCCCATGGGCAGAAGAGCTTGGAGGGCTATAGTCCATGGGGTCTCAAAGAGCTGGACACGACTTAGCAACTAAACAACGACAGCAACAAAATCTCGGGTACGGAGTGGGGTAGGTAACCGGCCGCACACTGAGCCCCCTGCTCTAGACCCCCGAGCGTGGCCGGCCCCTCACAGCCGTCCTGACTCTGCTCCATCGCCTGCCTCGGGTCCCCCCTCCCCACCCCCAACTTCTCTCTCCAGCTCTCACGTTTCCCCTTCCCCCAGCGTGTCCCACCAGTCCACTCTCCACTCTGCCACCAGTGATCGTGAGAGCCAGCTGTGGTTCTGCCTCTGTCCCTCCCTCCCGCGCTGGCCTGTCTTGCTCGGGATGAAGTCCAGGCCCCCTCGCGGCAGTTAGGTCCCTCTGGTGACCCCACCTCCATCCTCATCTCCCACCAGGAGATGCACTTCAAACACTAGGCTCCACCCCTTGAGCTTCTCACCAGTCCTCATTCACCACGAAGCCCGACTGTGAATTCATGCCTTCGCATTGCTGTTCCTTCTTTCTGGAATGTTCTTTCTTCTTGCATTTGCCAAATTCCCAGATCTTCAGGACAAGGCTCAGAGACCGCCCACCCCATGCGTCCCCTCCAAGCTTCCCGAGTGGGGTCCTTCAGTCTCTCTTCTGTGCTTCCCAAGTTTGCATCAAGACCCCAGCCCTGCCCACCTTGTCTGTTCTTTCCTTGAGAGTCTCCCTCCCCAGACCAGGAGCAACTCAGGCTCAGGACAGCGTCTCAGCCACAGATGTCTCCACGGGGCCCAGAACAGGGCTGAGCTCTTCCTCTGTCATGTTGTCAGCAGGATCGGAGTCTGTACTCCATGACCCGCTCTTCCCTGGCCAGATCAGACCCTGGTTGGAGGGAGGGAGGGCCCTTGCCTAATCACTGGTTCTTGGCTCTGGGAGCCTTGTAAAAATTACTAACGGCCAAGCATCACCCCTGGCTTCCCAGGTGGCCTTAGTGGTAAAGAGCCCGCCTGCCAGTGCAGGAGAGGCAAGAGACTTGGGTTCGATCCCTGGGTCGGGGAAGAGCCCCTGGAGAAGGAAATGGCAACCCGCTCCAGTGTTCTTGCCTGGGGAATCCCATGGACAGAGGAGCCTGGCGGGCTACAGTCCGTGGGGTTTCAGAGAGGGGGACACGGCTGAGCGCACACTCCAGCATCATCCCAGGCAATTGTACGCTGATGCTCCTGCTGATTCTGATATGCGCCAGGTTGAGGAGCACTCCAGGCCTCTCACAAGCACACAGATCCCTGAGATCACGCTGAAGTGCCAGCTTGGATCCAGTGGGCTGGGGGTGGGGTTTGAGGGTCTGCATTTCTCACAAACTCCCCAGTGACGCTGACGCTGCAGGTCCACAGACCACAGTTTGAGGAGGAGAGGACTTAGATGACTCTCCCATCACTGGCTTGGCATCTGATGCCACTGACGGGGGAGGAGGCCTGTTGGCATCTGATGCCACTGACGGGGGAGGAGGCCTGGAGGTTAGAGAGGAGCGGGGGAAGGCGATGAGGTCGGGGAGATGGGGTCCCTGGGAGCTGTCAGGGAGGAAGCAGGGGGATGCGGGGACCCTTAGCACGTGGGTGGTGGTGAAAGTGCTGGCCTCCACGCCGTGTCCCCAGGGCCTGTGGTCCTGCGAGTCAGGTGCCTGGCACTGCCCTAGGCTGGTAGCTCATGAAATCCCCTCATCCTCTTTACAAATGAGGCAATGGAGGCAGGAGAGAGTGCAAGGTCACGCGGTAGGAAATGACAGAGGACAAGCTCTCTGGCTCCAGGTCTGAGTGACTCACCCCTTCACGTATGGCCCCTCTGGTTTCTGAGCCAATGCGTTTCTATCTCTTTGTTCATTTCGCCAAGTATTCAATGGGACCTGGCTCTGAGACGAGCTCAGGCGCGGGTGCTGGGAACGCAAGGATGCCCCTGCCCCGGCCGCCCCCTACAGAGCTCTCGCCCTGTGGGCAAGTCTGTGCTCGTGAGCAGCCCCCCGCATCTGGCCCCAGCTGGAGCCCGCGCCTGGCTGGGCAGAGGGCCCCAGCCCGTCTTCCCCGCACACCCGCCTGCCCTGCCCTCCCCAGCCACTCAGGATTGCAGGCCTCTTCAAGCCCCCTGCCCCTGCCAGCCCTGAGTTTCCTCGTCCCAGCCCCCAGCCATCTACCTGCTTGCCTTTTACAAAATCGATTCCATTCTATTATTTACTAATTGCTTAGTTATTATCTTGATGGATGGAATAGGGCACCCAGCCCTTGGGATGCCTGGAAAACTCACTGACTTCCAGCGCACGGTGCTGGGATAACAGCAGAGCCTCAGGCCGCCAGGCGGGGAGGCCGCAGTTGGGCTGGGTGCCCCTGCCCCCTGGGCCCCTCGCTCCTGGGCACTGACAGCCCCACCTCCTCTCGGGTGGGTGAGCTCAGTGGCTGAGGTCACAGGTCTCCCTCAGGGAACCTCATTGCTGTGGGAGTTAAGATGGTGGCTCTAGATGGGGATGCGGATCAAGAGGAGGAAGATCCCTGACCCCAGCCAGCCTTCGCTTGGTCCAAGCGTCTGTCTTGTCGGGCCTCGTGTTGCTATCATTGCCTCCACCATCAGGCTGGGAGCTCCAACAGCATCTGATCTTTTCCATCTGTCACCCCTGGAGCTCGCGTAGATGACGTCATGTGTGTTCCATGGGGGAAGACAGCCCAGGGATTATCATTCCACTTAGACTGAAGCTGGAGCTCCAATACTTGGGCCACCTGATGCAAAGAGCTGACTCACTGGAAAAGACCCTGATGCTGGGAAAGACTGAAGGCGGGAGGAGAAGGGGCGACAGAGGATGAGACGGTGGATGGCATCACCGACTCGATGAACATGAGTCTGAGTAAACTCCGGGGGTCGGTGATGGACAGGGAGGCCTGGCGTGCTGCAGTCAATGGGGCCACAGAGTCGGACACGACTGAGCACAGCAAGCCTGCCGGCCTAAGCTGCCGCTGAGCGTCCCTCCTGGTCTTTCATTTCCAATCACTCTTCTTTTTCTCTGATGTTGTATGTCTGCCTGGACTTTTTTTTAAAGCCCTGCTTATTTAGTTTACTTCTGCTTTTGGCTGCTCTGGGTCTTCGTCGTAGCTCTGTCTAGCTGTGGCGAGCAGGGGCTTCTCCGCGGCGTGGCGTGTTTCTCATCGTCGTGGCTCCTCCTGTTGCAGAGCACGCGCTCGAGGTGCTTGGGCTCAGTACTTGCACACGGGCTTAGTTGCCCCTCGGCCTGTGGGATCTTCCGGACCAGGGATGGAACCTGCGTCCCTGCATTGGCAGCTGGGTTCTTAACCGCTGGACCACCAGGGAGCTCCAGCCCATAGATTCTTGGGAGCCTTTTCAAGCCATCTGCCCACTTTGTGAGAACGAATTCAGTGAAAAGCAGTCTGCAAACTCAGCTACCTGAGCAAAACGGAAACCCACGCCTTGAAACACTCGGGGGAAGAGCCTGCCTTAACCTTTCCACGATGTGGCTGCCTGCCCTGGAACAACCGAGAGGCCAGTTTGCAGTACATTCAGCATTAGTAAAGCTTCATTTCTTTCCCAGTTTATATGTAAAGATCTGAATGAGAATTCTAATATTGTCGTTCTGTGCTCAGATCAGTCAGCTTTAGCACCCCTGGGTACAGACTTCCATTACGTCTGTCTCTTGCTCCTTTAATGCTAAGTATCATTTCTTCCATGGTTTACCAGCATCCTTACATAAGATTCACCCAATTTCACACGGATCAACTCTTCGGCTAACCAAATAAACATTTAAAAATAGCCACAGAGAGTTATTTGATTAAATAAATACATGCTCAGGGACACCAACAGTCCTCAAGAGCCCTTGTATATGTAGCATTAAGTTCAAAATAGGTGACTGGTGTTTAGTATTACACATGGTAGAAATTCTAAACTTGATTTTAATGGATGGAGTGAACAGATGCTCTGAAGGGCTTGTGACTCTTGTCAACAGTCCCCGCCTACTTGTGACTTGTTGGGTCAACATTTACAAAGGAACAGGGGTGGTGACCACTGGAATCAGTGAGCCAGCTGGATTTTTGTCTCCCAAATAAGCAAACAGAGCAGAAGTGTCTGAGCCTTGGAGAGGCTGAGGGTCACACAGAGGGCTGACGGTGGCGCTGGATTAAAGCCGGGTCTTTAGACGGTGCCATAGCGATCTTTCAGGTTGGCCTGTGCTGTTCTGAAGAAATTTTGAGATTCTTTGATCTTTTTTTCATTTTATTTGCTAGATCCCAAGTCAAAGCTATAAAACAAAGTACATTCAGATAAGTCTACTTCCACCTTGTTTTTCTTAGTTTGGGGGATTCCTTCAATTGTTTCTTTTTAGAAATATAAATAAAACACACACGTGTATCTCTCCCTGTCCTGCACACACAAAGGGCAGCTATGCGCTCTGTTTTGCAAACTCCCTGAACAGTACGTCTTGGAAACTGCTCTGTAACATTATTTAGAGATGGTCTTCATTCCTTCTTTCTTCCTTTGACTGTTGGGGCTTGGCTGCGGCTCACGGGATCTTCCTTACTGTGTGTGGCCCCTCCAGTTGTGGCAAGCAGGCTCCAGAGCCCACAGGCTCAGTAGCCTCAGGGTTGAACGCAAGTCCATTGTATTGGAAGGCACGGGAAGGCGGGTTCTTAACCACTGGACTACCAGGGAAGTCCCTGTCCTCGTTTAGTTATATAACTGCATAGTAATCCACGGATGCTTTCGAAGTGTGGTGTTGGAGAAGACTCTCAAGAGTCCCTTGAGCTGGGACTCAAGGAGACCAACAAGTCCATCATAAAGAAAATCAATCCTGAATATTCATTGGAAGGACTGATGCTGAAGCTGAAACTCCAATACTTTGGCCACCTGATGCGAAGAACTGATTCATTGGAAAAGCCCCTGACACTGGAAAAGATTGAAGGTGGGAGGAGAAGGGGACGACAGAGGATGAGATGGTTGGATGGCATCACCAACTCGATGGACATGAGTTTGAGTAGGTGATGGACAGGGAAGCCTGGCGTGCTACAGTCCATGGGGTCGCAAAGAGTCGGATACAGCTGAGCAACTGAACCGAACTGAACTGGTAGTAATACATTGTATGGGTTACCCTGTACATAGGCTATTCAACGAATGATTTGTTGATAAATATTTGTGTTTTTATGCTTCAATAAATGACCATTTGCTGATAACATTTTGTTTTTCTTTTGGTGTGCTTTGGGGTAGATTCCTAGAAATGAGATTACCGGGTCAAAAGATATATGCCTATATATAAAAGGTAAGGTAAATGCCTATATAATTTTGCTACATATTGCCTTGATAGGGATTGCATATTTTTTGTTTTCCTACCAGTATTGTCTGAGAGTGACTATTTCCCCATGGTTTCTCCAACAGTGTATGTTGTTAAGTTTTTGGAGTTTGCCAATATGATAGGTAACAAGCAGTAGTATCTTGATTTAGTGTTAGTTTTCATTTTCCATTTTTATAAGTTTACAGGCTGTACGCTTTTTTTTTTTTTTTTCTGGGAACTATCCATTCAAATCTTTTATCCATTTTCTACTGAGTTGTTGTTAGGGGTACTCTTTGTGAGGTGAGTTTAAAAATACTTTTCCAGAAAAAAAAAAAAAAACTTTTCCAGTTTAACATTTTTAAACTGTGCTTATTTTTCTATATGGAAAATTTTTTTTTATATAGTAATTTTACTATTTTTCCCCCCTCTTTGCTTCTGCATTTTTAGTCATAGTTAAGAAAATGTTTTTCCAACCCCAGATTATGAAGGAATTCACATATGCTTTCTTTATGGTATTTTATTGTTTTAGCTTTTACAATTAGATTCCTAGATCACATGGAATTTATCCTGACATGCAATGTGAAGATTGAATCTGGTTTTATCTTTTTCTGTGTGGCTATCCAGCTGTCTCAACACAAGTTATTAAAATGTTCTTTGCCTTCAGTGACTTGAAATGCTACGTTTATGGTATATCAAATTTCCATATGAACTTGGATCTATTTTTTGGATTTTCATCAATTTGTGCACCAATACTACACTGTTGTAATTATAGAAACTTTAAAATATGTTTGATATCTTATAATGCTAAGATCCCTTATTGCTCTTATTTTTTAAGCTTTTTTCCTGACTACTTTTACTAGCTTTTTTTTTTTTTTATAAATTTTATAATCAACCTCTGATTCTCCAGGGGGAAAAAAGATGGCATTTTGGGAGTGGAAGGTCTCATTAAATTTGCAAATTAACTTATGCAGAATTGACATTTTTACAAGCTTAAAATTTTCAACTCAAGAACATGGTATATATATATATATGTATATATCAGTTTGCTCAAGTGTACATATTTGCATTTCAGGAACTTTTTTTCTCTTCCCATAGGTTTTACACATTCCTTGTTAAGTTTATGTCTAAACATTTTTTTAAGTTTTGGTGTTATAAATGTAATCTGCTGCTGTCATTTTCTTTTAACTTATTTTTTATATTTATGAAGACTTTTGGTTTCCGCATGTTAATTTTAGCTTACTCTTTTACTAAATTCTCAATATTCAGAGCAGTTTTTCCATATTCCTTAGGCTTTTCCAAATACATATGGGTGCATCATCTGCAAACAGAGATAGTTTTTACTTCTCCTTTCTTATTCCAATACTTCAACTTCCTTTCTCTTATCTAGTTTTATTGGGGAATACCTCCAATGCATGTTAAATAGTTACACTGTGCTATTTTAAAATGTGCTATTAGTTTTTGCTTGCTATTATTTTTGTTTGCTCGTATTTTATTTAAGACTCTTCTGTGTTCCTAGATGAGATTCATGGGGCCTGTTTTTAAACGTCTCTACGGCAACCATGGCCTGAGCATGAGCAATAGCGTGAACCACCAAGATTCTCATGAACTTCACTCCCAGCCTCCCCCACACTGCCTGGTGTTCTCACCTGCAAAATATCCCTCCCCTTTGCTTCCTTTTCGTCATCATCCTTGGGTTTTTTAATTTTTCTTGAGTCACCCTCATGTTTGCTTCCTGTTCTTTCTCTTTCCTGGGGATCTGTGAGGCCTGATGGTATTGGCTAAGTGGACAGACCTGAGACTCACACAGACCAAGCCGGTATTGAGTCACAGCTTGGCCACTTACCAGTCCTGTGACTTTGGGCCAACTGTGGAATCTTTTCAAGCCTCAACTTTCTCACCTGTAAAATGGGAGCAGTGTCAATGCCTTACTTCACAGCACTGCTGGTGTGGGCAGCACGTTAGAGAGACGGCACACTCAGCACGTCTGTCACAGCCGTTTGCCAAGCCCACTCTTTCTTCCTGAGCATGCCTAAAACACTTCCACTCTTCCTTGTACTTAGAGGTTGCCATGCACCGGTGTGCTAGCCAATGGAAAGTGATCAAAATAACGTGTGACACTTCCAGGTGAGGCCGTTCAAAAACGCCCCTCAGCACCTGTCCATGCTTTTTCTCTTCTGCTAGAGTGATGCAGACAAGCAAGGCAGAGACAGGCAAGCTGCAATGCAAGGAGGCTGGGCCCCTCTGCTGCCACATGGAAGAGCTTGCTTGCTTGCTGGGTTGCTCAGTCGTGTCTGACTCTGTGTGACCCCATGGACTGCAGCCTGCCAGGCTCCTCTGTGCATGGATCTGTCCAGGCAAGAATCCTGGAGTGGTTGCCATTCCCTTCTCCCGGGATCTTTCTGACCCAGGGATCGAACCTGGGTCCCCTGCATTGCAGGTGGAAACGTTACCCTCTGAGCCACCAGGGAAGCCCTGTAATAGAGTCACTGGCTAATCAGAGACATGGTCTCAGACCCTGGTGACCACAGAGTGAGCTTCTGCCACGCTTGGCCGTTCCCAGGCTCCGCTGGTCACAGCAGTCGGTGTCTCCAGCCCACGCCGAGAAGGCCTTCCTCCTCTCCCCCCCCCCCCCCCCCGCTTCCTGCCTCTGTGACCCCGCGGTGCCCGCTCCCCGTGAGCCTCTCTGCACCCTCCTCCTGTCTCTGTGCCCCCGCGTCCCTGCGCCTGTCACACACTGGGCACAAAGGCTTTGTTTAAACACCTCTCCGCACCGGGCCCACAGCCAGCACTCAGCAAGGGTGAGTGGACTGAACAAGGAGTGTGTGTGCGGTGTGAAGATGCACCAGATCCCTGTTCTGGAAACAACGGGAGGCCGGCTGATGTCTGCTAAAGGCTGTGGAAGCAACACGCTCACCCTCCCGTCCAGCTTTAACTCTCAAAGTGGACTGCTGGCCTAGTTACAGCTTTGGCTCCCTGCCAGGACGGCCCTCAGTGAAAGCTCTCGCTTTTGCCCGGGTACCGACCAGGCGATGGCAGGGCCCTGGGTCCCCTACCAGGTAAGCCGCAAGCCCTGGCTCTGCATGGAGCTGGCTGTGCCGTCTTGGACCTGCTACCCCTGCCCCAGCCCCAGACTCAGCCCTCTCACCCCTCCAGCTCAGAGAGTGTGTCTGGGAGGAGGGAGTCGGCTTCTGACCTGAAGGCTTCTGACCTCGGCTTCTGGCCTGAGGCTGGGGGCAGACCTATGGCTTCTCTGGATCCCACGCGGCATCCTCGTCAGCAAGCTCAGAATCGCTGGTCCAGGCCTTGGTTCCCCTGCCTCGGTACGTTCAGCTCCAGCGTCTCAGGCTCCACACTCCCCATAGGCAAGACCATTATCTTACAAAAATATTCTGGGGACTGCCGCCACCCTAAAGTGAAGGTGAAGGTCGCTCAGTCGTGTCCGGCTCTTTGCGACCCCATGGACGATACAGTCCCTGGGATTCCCCAGGCCAGAATACTGGAGTGGGTAGCTGTTCCCTTCTCCAGGGGATCTTCCCGACCCAGGGGTCCAACCCAGGTCTCCCGCACTGCGGGCGGATTCTTTACCAACCGAGCCAGCAGGGAAGGCTGCCACCACCAGAAGTCGTACAAAGTTAAAAGGGCACTCGGAACTCGGTGGGCCAAGTGAGTTCTGATTTTTTTCATGTTCGTTATTTTGACAGTGCTTTTACAGCATTCCATAGGAACGTGTTTCTAAAATGCTTTCTTTCTCCTCATTTCTTGCTGCTGCCTCTGTTCTCTGCCTTCTGCACTCCGCGGGGCCTCCTACCTAGGGACCCAGCAGGCAGGCGGGGCTCGGCCGAAGCCTCGGCCTGCAGTGTCTACGGGCGGAGCCCTCCTGTCCCCGCGGGCAGCTGCTGACGCTGCCCTCGCCCGGCGGGAGAGGGGCCAGGCCCAGCTCCTGTGGGCTCGGAGGGGTGGGAGGCCTGGAGGTGGGCTGAGGCCGCGGGCAGCAGGAGCTGAGCTGCGAGTGGGTGGGCAGGCAGGGCCCGCGGGGAGGCCATGGCCCACCTGTGGCGGGGCTGCGGGCAGCGCGCGGCCGCGTGCCCCGCCACGGAGGCCGGGGCGGAGGGGTGCTGGCAGGGAGCAGGGCCCCGTGGCCTTCCAGCCGGGCCTCTGGCCTTCCTGCAGCGCAGGGGAACAGGACGAGCGACCCGCACCCCCTTCAGAGCCAGGCTGACCGGATCCAGACCAGGGCCCCATCATGGCCTTAGGAATACCACTTCCTGTTGTCTGAGACAAGGCTTGGTCCAGACGGGAAGGGATCAAAAAGGCCAACTAGCCAGCTACCTCGATTTGCAGAGAAAGCTGCTGAGGCCTGTGTGGACAGGAGCTCTTCGATAATCTGCTAGGAGAAGGCAAGCAGGAGCCTGAGCCACGGACTTGAGTCCACCCAAGCGCCTTGTCCAGGGCACAGCTGTGGACATGGGTGCCAGCAGCATTCAGCCACAAGCCCCCATCTAACACTCACCCCCAGACCCCCACAGGTGCACGGACCGCTCCGTCTAACCGCCCGTGCGCCTCACTCCTTCTGTGGCTCACCTGCCACCCATCCACCCACCTGTCAGCCCATCCAGCTAGTCTGTATTCCGCCCTCTGCCCCCGTCCTAGCCACCACCCACCCATCTACCCACCTCCCTGCCCATCGTTCCAGCCGGCCACCGCGGCGCCCGGCAGCCTGGAGGGAGAGGGCAATGACTGTTGGGCACGTGGCCAGCAGCGTCTGCCACAGGGCGTGAGAAGCTGCAGTTATTACTAAGCTCCTTGTTCCAAATTCAATTCAGTGATCACTGAATTTCTGTCATGTTCACAGCATTGTGCTACGCACTGCTAGGTAGGGGTAGGGATTCAGGAAAAAAGCCCCAAAACATAAAATATTTCCTCCTAAAGAAATATGACAACTGAAAGCAATTTTAGACCTTGGGTTGGGTCTTAGGCTGGGAAAACAAGAGACGTACAAAGAACGTAATTGAGACAATTGATGAAATTCTAGTATGGATTGTAGCATAGACAATAGTATATTGTTGGTAGTTTAATTTCCTGATTTTTGAAACTGTCCTGTGATTATGTAAGAGAATGTCTTTTTTCTTAGGAAATTCACACTGGAGTATTTGGGGTAAATGGACTTGAAATCTCTGACTTTCTTGATTTCAGAAAAAAATATTATTTTTATTATGTATGTAAATATATATAATGTGTAATATATAAATATGCTATATATGGTAATATATATAAGGAGGAAGAGAGACAGCAAATGGGGCAAAAAGTAAGCAATTGATGGATTTGGGTCAACATTACATGGGGGAGCCTTCCAGCCAGAGTAAAATCCTAAAGAAAGGCAATCCCAAGAAAAGGAAAAAGAATATATGGGGGACCCTTTAGTATTCCTGAAAAATTGTTGTTTGTTTGCAATGACATGAAATGAAAAGTCATTCTCCCGAATCTGTAGTTCCCCTGTTGTGGAGCTCATAATTTAGATGAAGGAGACACTCAGTGGAAACCCAAACACGAGGAAGACAAGCGATTAATCTGTGAGTGCTCGTCTTCCCTTCCTCCACTCCACCATGTCTGTAATAAAGAGCCAGAGGGCAGAGAATGAAAGAACGATGGTGGGGGCTGGGGCTGGGGCTGGGGTGGGCTGGGGGGAGCTGCAGCTTCAGGGTGTACAGAACTGGGGAGCTGCGAAGGAGCGTCTGAGAATCTGCCATGGATTATGAATTTGGTTCTTTTTCAAGATTCAGGAAGGACTGAAATGTCTTTAAAATTACTTTTGGCTGCTTGACTGGCTTTGAGTGCAACTTTATGCGAAGACTGACTCACACGGAGCCCTGCGTCTTGTCCCAGTTACAGACGTGTGATGAGATCAGCGAGGACTACGGCGAAGCTGACTGCGGAGCGGGCTGGTCAGAGAAGACAGAGGCTTGAGATGTGAGTGGCAGCAGGTTAGGCAGAGAGGAAGAGGAGATCACGGGAATCCAGGTGACAGTGTCACCTGCTTCTTTAACTTACATGCAGAGTACACATGAGAAACGCTGGGCTGGACAAAGCACAAGCTGGAATCAAGACTGCTGGGAGAACTATCAATAACCTCAGATATGCAGATGACACCACCCTTATGGCAGAAAGTGAAGAGGAATAAAGAGACTTAATGAGAGTGAGAGGAGAGTGAAAAAGCTGGCTTAAAAACTCAGCATTCAGAAAACTAAGATCATGGCATCTGGTCCCATCACTTCATTGCAAATAGGTGGGGAAAGAATGGAAACAGTGACAGATTTTTTTTTTCTTGGGCTCCAGAATCACTGCAGATGGTGACTTCAGCCATGAAATTCAAAGTTGCTTGCTCCTTGGAAGAAAAGCTATGTCCAACCTAGACAGCATATTAAAAAGCAGAGACATTACTTTGCTAACAAAGATCCATCTAGTCAAAGCTATGGTTTTCCCAGTAGTCATGTATGGATGTGAGAGTTGGACCATAAAGAAGGCTGAGCGCCGAAGAATTTGTGCTTTCAAGCTGTAGTGTTGGAGAAGACTCTTGAGAGTCCCTTGGACTGCAAGGAGATCCAAACAGTCCATCCTAAAGAAAATCAACCCTGAATATTATTAGAAGGACTGATGCTGAAGCTGAAACTCCAATGCTTTGGCCACCTGATGTGAAGAATTGGCTCATTTGAAAAGACCCTGATGCTGGGAAAGACTGAAGGCAGGAGGAGAAGGGGACGATGGAGGATGAGATGGCTGGATGGCATCACCAACTCGATGGACATGAGTTTGAGTAAACTCCGGGAGTTGGTGATGGCAGGCAGATCTGGCGTGCTGGGGTCCATGGGGTTGCAGAGAGTCGAACACAACCCAACAACAGCAAGGTAGCAGAGTGGGAAGGCCCAGAGAAGACGGTGTCTCTGGAGCCCTGAACCGGGCTCTGTTACGCACCTTCATCTCACTAAATCCATACAATGTATCCCTGCTGGCTACTCACTGTTAGGTCTGTTTTGCAGATAAGGAAACTGGGTCACGGAGAGACTGCCTGTACTGCTGGTAGGGGCAGGAGTAAGAATTACATGGCTCTAAAGACCTTTGATGCCACAGTGCCTCAGGAAAGGGCACGGTTCAAAGAGATGGCAGGGAGAGATGAGGGGGTGGGCCCGAAGGGACCCGCCTTGAATGCCGCAGTCAGGGGAGCACGGACACGGGCCTCCCCAGGGACAGCGGTAACCCCTCGCTCCAGTCATCACGCAGCAGGAGGTCCTGGGAAGGAGCACAGAGCTGACAAGCTACCACCAGCAAGAGGAAGTCGGGAGAGGTCAGAGGCGGGAGGGAATGCCTGTCCACAGGTCCTGCCCACCTCCCAGAGTCCGGCCACGGGCGTCCATCCTGACTGGGCAACGCGTGCACCGCCGGGAAGGGTCCTGAGTCAGACGACCGGCCAGAGACGACCTGGAGAGTCAGCGCATCAGCTTCGGACCCGAGGCTGGCAGCCCCGGGGCAGGGAGGTCCTCCTGGGCCCCCTCACTGTGCCCTCCTCCCCGGCGCCCCTTCCCAATAAGCCTCTTCCCTGCAGCACATGTCTCCCTGGATGGGTCACTTCTGAGTGTGAGACAAGAGCCCACTCTCGGGCCCTGGAAGGGGCCCCCCATTCTGCAGGTGGGGGTAAGATCCCCCATTCTTACTCAGAGTAAGATCCCAGGCTTCATAAACGCAGGTATCCAGAAACCTACCCCGAGGGAAAGGGCTTGGTGGACGTGGAATAGCAAGGATTTGGGCCAGGGGTTTCCCAGCTCCCAGTTACCCAGCCGCTGCAGCCCTGATGATGGAGAAGGACCTGTCAGAGCACCGGGCAGCTGACCGCTCAGCCCAGGGCGTCTCCTCGGGGTGGGGGCCGCGCCTCTCACCGCAGCGCCAGGCACACACACGCAGGGAGCAGGGGTTGTGATGCTGTGGGCTGACTGTTCTCTCCTGCCGCAGGATGGGGGGTGCCCCCGCTCCCACTAGTGGGTGATTGCTGGGCTCACACCAGCTGCTCAGTTAGTCCAGCCTCCCTGCTCGGTGACTGGACTGCAGCCCAGCCCACCTGGCCAGCCCTGCCTCCAGAACCGACCCTTGCTGGATGGGACGAGGGCTGAGCGTGAGGTACAAGCCTGTGTCTGGAGGGATGGCTTCAGGGCGCAGTGAGGGGAGCAGTGAAAGCCGGAGAAGAAAGTCACTTGGGATTTCAACAAAGTAGGGCTCTCCTGACCAACCGGAGCCGGCTCCCATTGGCCAGCGGCCTACGGCAGGCCCCCGGGGAGGCCGAGCCTCAGATGGAAGGCGCCTGAGCTGCTGACGGATGGCAAGGACGCCAGCTAACCCGCCGCCTGCGTGCTCAGCAGGACGAGTGTGGAGAGTGACTTCTGCAGCGGCCATCGGTCACAGCTCTGGGCCCGCTGGTCACAGCAGTTAGCTCCTCACTAACACACAGTCTGAATCACCAGGTGCCATGCAAGAGCGCCTACGTCCTGCTTCACCCTGCCATCCTGGACTACTCACTGCTCTGGGGCTCGGTTTCACCATCTGTGAGAAAAGAGCATCAGTTAACCGATTTCCAAAGTCTCTCCTACAGTTCTACAAGTTTATTCCTAAAAGGTGTGTGGTAATATTTGAGAATAGAAATCCAGTCAAATATTTGACAAAATGACCCAAACATCCTCGCTCACGATATGGCAGAATGGAACCCTGCGTTTGTAGGAGACCGGTTGATCAGTGGTGTCTAAGGACCACTGACGAGTAGATCAGCAACAACCGGGGAAGGAGGGCTCTAGCACCCCGCTCCGGGGCTCTCTTACAGTCAGCGGTTTGGATGAAGACACAGAGAGGAAGCTGAATCAATACAGATGGTCCTCAACCTACAGTGGGGTTGCCTCCCGACATATTCATGGGTCTGTCTGGAGACCTTCTTATATTAGCCTACCTACAGCTGGGCAAAATCATCTGAAACAAAGGCTGTTTTATAACAAAGTGTGGAATGACTCGCATCATACATTGAAGACGATACTGAAGGTGGAGAGCAGAGTGGTGGTCTGGGCACAGAGCGGTCGTAAGTGTATGGGCTGTACTCTCAAGATTGCTGACCGACCAGGAGCGGCGGCTCCTTGCCCAGCATCACCAGAGGGACTGTGCCACCTCTCACAGACAGGAAAAGATCAGAATTCAAAACCTGAAGCATGATTTCATTGACTGCATACTGCTTTTGCACCATCATGAGGTGAAAAAATTGTGGTAAGTCAGGACAGTCTATATAAGGAAAACATGAAGCTGGGAGGGCTGGTTCATAGATGGATGAGGGACTTATGGTTCAAAATAGTCTCTATTAGGCAAGAAGTTGGGACAAAGACAACAAGGAAAAATGAACCAAGATGAACGCAGGTCCTACAAAACTCAAGGGCCAGGGCCCTGGTTTTGGCAACAGGCCTTAGCAACGGGCTGTGCAAGAGTGCCCTGGACATTCCTGCTGACCACAGGCTCTGTGGAGCCAATGTCAGGTCATGACTGCTGAGACATGCAGATTCTGAGACCGCATCAGGCAGTGGCACACAGGACCCCAGGAGGGGACAGCATGGGAAGTGTCCGCCCTGAAGGTCAGGCCATACGTGCAATTTCTTGTTCCATTTAAGGGACCACTGATGCTTTAGAATAGGAGTCAGAACATTCTTTCTGTAAAGGGTCAGATAGTGAATGCTTTAATCTTGGTAGGTCATACCGTGTTGGTGTGAAGTATTCAACTTGGCCTTTGTAAATCAAAAGCAACCATAGACAATAATCGAGTAAATGTAGCTATGTCTTAATAAAACTTTATTTACAAAACAAGGAGTGGGCCAGATTTGGTCTTTGGGCTGTTGTTTGCAATCCCTTCTTAGAAAGAGGCAGACATAAATGACTGGAGTTGTTAGGGTCCTGGAGGCTGGGGCATATGTGAATTGGTGAAAGAATTGGGTGGGATTCAGTGTAGAGTTAGGCATGCCCACCTGGTGGTCCTCGAAGGAAAACCACAATGGGGGGAAGCCATAAAGAAGCTTATCTGCCTTCACGTCAAGGAAGACCCCATAAGTCAGCAAAGAGACGATCCTGATCATCAGAGGTGTGCACGCTGAAGCTGGGGGATGGGGAAACTGGCCTGGGTGCTCTTCAATGCCCAGTCTTACTCTGGAGTAAAAAGGCTTTCTGCCTCCCATGACGTCCCTGTGTTCCCTTCCTTCCCAGTACTCAGTGTGGAGCCGGTACATCCTGCCCACAGAGTAAGGCATGAATAATACATTGGAGAGGCATCACGGTCCCTTTGATCATCAGCATCAGGAGTTGGGGAGACAGGGGGATGTGTGTAGGACTGGCTTGATGAGAGATTTGTGGTGAGCCTGGTGGGCACAGGGGGGCCTCTGGCTGCAGACACGCTCTCCTGCCCCCCGGGGTGATAGAAAGTTGGTTCCTCAAATGGGAGAACTGGCCCAGGACTGAACCTCCAGAGCTCCCTCCGTAACCAGAGCAGACGCGCTCATTCCGCTGGTCTTTGACAGTATAGGTGTCTTGGCGCCTGCAGATGGAAATACAGACCTCCCTTGTCAGTTCTGACTGACGCTGGAAGGAGGCTTGCTGACAGAAGTGGGCCTCCGGGTTTCTTGAGGCAGCATTCTGGATCCCTTCACCTCAGTTCTGTAAGGTCGTGACTGCGCTTCTCCAGGTCTTACTCAATCTTGTGATAAACCAGAGGTGCCACCCACAAGGTTTTGGTTACTAGTAAGAGAAACTCAACTCACCTGACCACACAGAAGCAGAGAAGCAAGCGACTCCTCACCAAAGGCATGAGACTCAGATCCAAGTTAGTGAGATGCCTGCTCAGGTAAGAGAATCCCCAATTCCACATGGTTTCAACAGTGAGGAAATGCATCCTCTGGGAACATGGGACCCCGCCTCCCTGGCTACAGCTGATTGGATCAGGGGGAAGCACTGGACTCAGAGCAGCCAATCAGTGCCAACAGCCAGTGGGATGTGTGGGGGGTCTGTCCAATCAAGGCACCCGCAATGAAGGGGTCGGGGTTGGAGCTCCTTCTTGGGAATTTGATCCTGAGAGTTGGAGTAAGACCTACGATCCTTAGAGGGACCTGGAGACAAAAGTCCCAACCAAGGTGGTGAGTGGAGGAGTTTGAGCACATGGACACAGAAGGCAGGAGAAAGCAAGGAGCCAGCCTGGAGAGGAGACGCCCACCTTTAAAGCCAGAGCTGAAGCAGATGTTTCCCGGCCTCCAGTTTGTCCTGGTCTTTTTGCGTCTCTCTGGGGAGTTTGCCAGGGATGTCATGCCCAGTGATGGGCCTGGCGAAGTGGCTATCTTTGCTGCTCTGACAGTGTCTTCATACACAACCTCCCACCAACCCCCCCCAGTATCACCAGATGGGGTTAGAGGAGAGCAGTCACCCCCCTGGAATTCTGAGTCAGTCTCTTGTAGGATTTATGATGGGATAGCAGACTCTCTGGGTAGGGTTCTCAGGGCCTGAAGGAGATAGGAGAGGGTGCTGGGAATGGCACCCAGGTCTCTGGCCTCCTGGACGTCCTGATTCCAGCCCTAGGCCAGGAGGCTTCTCTGGTCCTGAGGGAGTGAACACTGGTCAGCCAAGGCCAGGAAACTCAGCCAACGGAGGTGCCTCGCAGATATGGGCAGCTGGCATTGCCCTCCACCCTGGCCTCACCTGGGAAGGCCAGTGTGGGGTCCAGGCAGTGGGGAGGGGAAGTGGAGACAGGGACTCCAGACCTCCACGTACCCTCATTTCATTAGCAGCTCCTGGAGTTTCTCAGACAATGGAAACCGTCCAGATACTGCAGAGGCTGGGGGCGCAGTCACGGGATCCAACCAAACTCCTGGGTCTGCTGGTTCCCGGACGAGTCTCCTAACCTCCCTGGGCTCCTGCTTGCCCATATGTGAAATGGGGAGAATGATAGCCCTACCTCACAGCAGTGAGAGGGTTAAATGAGTTCCGAGATGTGAAACACTTGGAATGGTGCCCGGTCCATCATAGGTGCTCAGTAACATCACCTACTACTCTTAAGAGCCAGGGTTCAGGGAAGGGCGTGGAGGAGGCCCTAGAGGAAGGAGAAAAGGACAAGGAGAGAAACATCAGAAGAAGATGGGACAGAAGAGGGCAGAGGAGGGGGGGCCCTGGGTGCTGCCCCCCCGGGCCTGCTTGGGGCTCCCTTTCTTGTTCTTCTGTTCCTCACATGTTCTCAGAATTCTGAGAAGATCTGCTTCCACCCCCAGCAGTTGCCATGGTGATGGAAACCTGGACCCAGTGGAAAGTTCTCTGCGCTTGGCAACAAGACCGCAGCGCCCCGCCTCCTGCCTGCCTGTGCGTGGGCAGCCGGCTCCAGCCCCGCGGGGCCTCTCATCCATAAGGGGACACAGCTCCCCAGAATCCAGGCCAGGAGCCCCCGCACGACCAGCACCGATGGCCGTCAGGGAGCATCCAGTCTGCCCCTCTGCGGGTGGGACACTGAGCCAGAGGAGCGATGTGCGTGATGCAGGCCTCCCGACTCCCCTGGACCCGCTCCCTTGGGTTCAGCCGTGAGTCCTGCTGGCGGGGTGCTGGGGACCTCACAGGCAGGACCGAGTACCCGGCAGGCCGGCCAGCTCTGAGGAACTGCGTGGTTGCTGAGACCGAGGGGACACAGGGAGTCACGGGGACCCTGGGGAGGGCACCGCTGACCTCCGCCCCAGCACAACTCTCGGGGGGTTGCTGGGGTACCATTTTTGTTCTCCTCCCAACAGCCCCGACTTTCAGCCCAAATGAGAAGGTCGCAAAGCCAGCCTTCAGCAAGCTTTAGCCAGCCTCCTCGCCCTCCCCTGGCAGGTCCACTGCCCCAGCTCGGCCTCTCTTCCGCCCTTCCCTCCCCTAGATGGTTCCCAGAAGGAGTCACTGTCTCCTGCAGGGGTCAGGAGGTCCTGGCTTCTTTCACTTCTCATCTACTTCGTTTCTCCTGTGTGGTTTTCTTCTGTGGATCCGTGTTCTCAGAACCTGGTCTCTGGACTTCTCCGGTGGTCCAGTGGTGAAGAATCCGCCTGCCAGTGCAGAGGACGTGGGTTAGACCCCTGGTCCGGGGAGATCTGTGTGTCCTCGGAGCTTACCCCTTGAGTCCGTGCCCTTGACTATGGAGCCTGCAAGCCCTCGGCCCGGCCCGGGAGACCAGCCACAGACGAGAGCGTGTGGGACCAGGGCACCCCGGCCAGAGGGCAGCCACGCTCACTGCAACTAAAGGAGGCCGATGCGAGGCCGTGGAGACCCAGCACGGTCAAAGACGCGGAAATGTTGTCCCTTGAGCAAAAAGCCTTTATTGAGTGGCTTACTCACATAGCCCATTAAAAGCAAATCACCCCAGCCCTGGATATCCCGTTTGCCTGCCCCAGAGGCACAGATGTGGGACTTGTGTGGTGGAATGGTGGGTATGTTTCAAGAAAGTTGACACTAGCTCAGGGCTCATGAAGGTGAAGGTCCCCAGGTTGGAGATTTCTCCCAAGCCCCACAAATCCACCAGTAAGAAGGACATGGACTGTTTTGGGAGCTGTGGTTACTGTCCAGATTGAGGGCAGGATGCACTATGTCAGGCCCACCCCACATCCTGGAGCCCTGAGTGTCCAGGCATTTGGGGAAAGTGAAAGACTCTTGTGGCCTGCTGAGGATCCAGCTCTTGGAAAGAAGAGATCTCTCCTGTTTCTGATAATATGATGTGGACTGGAAGCAGAGGGTTTTCCTTAAGCCGTCTCAGTGGCCCTGGAAGCCTCACCCCCACTAGAGATGAAGCCCATGAGTTCTGATTTTCAGTGGAAACTCGGAGTTGGAAAATCCCCTCAAAGGTAGATTTTGCTCAAGTCCTCATTTCCCAGGGCTGTGAACCGCAATCTAGGGGAGGAAATGACGGCGCAGGCAGCAGACGGGCACAAGGTCCCGAGCCACGGACAGAGGCTCAGGCCCCAGCTGAGAGGCTACAGAAAAACGACCTCACTTCCCTAAGTCCTTCCATTTACAAAGTGTGGCCGCTGTTTATTCCTTCGCCAGGGCATGTGTTCCACAGGAGAACTGTGCTAACCTCTTGTTTCTCTTCCACATTCCTATTACAGAGAGCCTGGCATAATAGTCCTGGTGAAGTCAAAGGACAGGAACCAACCACAGGGACAGTCCTTCCCCAGACCACCCACCACTCCTTCATTTCATTAATTGATTTGCTCATTTGTTCAACCAGAATTCATCGTCGTCACTTACACGTCACAGACACAGTGGTGTGGGAGACAGATGAGAAGCTTACTCCTAACTGATGAGGTCAAAATCGGTCCTCACACACTGGAGTGTGGGAGGTACAGGATACAGAGGAGGCCTCCTTTGATCTGCAGAACCCAAGAAGCCTTCCCAGAGGAGGTGACAACTCAGCTAAAATCTCAAAGATAAGAAGGTTTAACATAAGCAAGGCAAATAGCACTAGAGTTCTAGGGAAGATAAGTGTAACCTGGAAGGGGAGGGGTTCTCTGGGGGCCACACAATTCCCCTTCCCAGAGAAACGACCTCATTCTGAGCAGAGACCAGCCAGGGGGGTTCAGGACCATGGAGAGCACCACAGGGACTTGGCACCGTTTTGAACTTGCTGATTTGCAGGGCACGGCTCAGGCCAAGGCCTAGGAGACAGGCAGGCCTGTGGGGCCCGGGGACCACCAGTTAGAAGCAGAGGAAGGAGAATCTGGGGACTGACTGAAGTCCAGCTGTCACCTCCCCCAACGGCGGCAGTCACCAGAGTCCAGGAACCCCACTGGGCACAAGGAAAACAGCAGGGTGATTGAGACAAGTGATTCTCAAACTGTTACAGAATCAGAGACGCCTTTGAGAATCTGCCAAATAATGAAGAATAAATTTAGAAACAATATAGTAAAGAAGTAAATTAAACTATGTCAGAAGGTCATAAATGTTACAGAAAAAAGAACCCTCCCTCCCCAGTAAAAAAAAAAAAAAAGCACACCCAAGGGAATCGAATTTTTTGGTATAATTTAGGAAGTTCTTTTTTTTGCTGCTGGCATTTTAAAATCATCTCTCTATTATTGTTGATTTATTATCTTTAATGAAGTCTAGCTGATTTACAATCATATTAGTTTCAGGTACACATTACAAGGGTGATTCAATACTTTGATAGTTTATATTCCGCTTAAACTTACCATAAATATTGGTGTGTTCCCTGTGCTCTACAATGATCCTTGCAGCTTATTTCTTTTATGCATTGTAGTTTGTGACTCTCAGTGCTCTGCCCCATCTTATCCCTCCCTCCTTTTCCCTCTCCACCAGTAACAGCCAGTTCATTCTCTGAATCTGTGATTCTTAGCATGCCTGAACCCTCCGTGGGCACGTTTAAGAAGTGCCCCTCCAGGGTATAACCCACCCCACATGACAGGAGTGGAGGAGAAGGTGGAGAGGGAAGCTGGCCGAGTCTGCCGGGACCCCAAGACAGGTGTTGGGGCCCATGCTCCCTGACCAGCTGCTGGCGCACCCCGGGCTCCCGGCTCCCAGCTTACCTGCAGCCCCATCTCTCCAGCATCATATTAACTGAGCATGTATGCTGGCTCAGTCCCTGTTCTAGATACTAAGGAGGTACCAGTGAGCAGAAAAAGTAAAGCCAATGCCCCCTCCCACCCAGGAGCCTATATTCTAGTGGATGGATACAGAGAGTAAATAATCGAATAACAAATTACATAGTTTATTCAAAGCACTGTGTGCTGGGAAAGAAAGAAAGAGACCCGGCATGTTAAGAGGGACTGGTGACCTAAACGGGAAGGAAAGCCGAAAAAGCGGGGCCACATGTGCATGTGTGACCGACTCACTTTGTTGCACAGCAGAAATTAGCACAGTGCTTGAAGCAGCTGCGCTCCAGCATGCGTCGGTCGCTTGGTCGCGTCCGACTCCTGTGACCCCACGGACTGCAGCCCGCCAGGCTCCTCTGTGCATGGGGCTCTCCAGGCAAGAATGGTGGGTTGCCATTTCCTACTCCAGGGGATCTTCCCAACCCAGGGATTGAACCTGGGTCTCTCATATCTCCTGCACTGGCAGCTGGATTCTTTACCACTAGCACCACCCTGTCAATACACCAGTAAAAATTAATTTAAACAATAAGTAAAATTAAAAAGTAGATAACCAACAAACACCTACCGTATAGCATGGGGAATCTGTTCACTGCTCTATAATGGGCCAGGTGGGAGAAGAGCCCAAGAAAGGGCGGCCACGTATATACGTGTAACTGAGCCGCCTCGCTGCACCGGGAACTAACACGGCGCTGCAAACCAACTACATCCCAATAAACGCTTTAAAAAGCATTGCTGGGTCTGGGTGGTAATGATGTGGTTGACTGTTATACTTTTTATGTTTTCTTAATTTTTTGCAATAAAGAATTGGAGATTAAAAAGAGCGAGCGATTGGGAACACTCAGGATGGGTTGGGTGGGTGAGGGTCGGCTGCAATTTTAAACAGGAAAGAAGGAGCCTCACTGAGAAAGTGACCTCTGAGCAAAGACGAGAAGAGGGTGAGGGATGTGGCCACACAGACATCACAGGGACGAGCTGCAGACCAGGGAGGCAGGCAGCGCAGCAGGAGTGAGAAGGGGGCTGTGCCCCGTGCGTGGGGGGACTGGCAAGGGTTAGGCGGAGGGAAGGTGAGGGGGCACCGGGGACCACACCAGGGGGAGGCTCCACCAGGCTGGCAGCCAGGGCAACAGGAAAACAGGTCAGCTTCTGAACAGATTCCGAAGGTAGAACCAGCAGGATTTGTTGAAGGATCAACTACCGGATGGAAGAGAGACGACTCAAGAATGACTCTCTGACCTGCGCCACTGGAAGGATGGAGCTGGATCCGCTGAAGTGAGGAAGATGCTGTGGGAGGAATGGTTGGGAGACAGAACACGTTCAGCTGCATGCGGTTTAAGATGACTGACCGACGTCTGTCTGACAGAGTTCGGCTGCCCCGGGTCCTTGTGCGGCACGAGCGCTCTGGTTGCTGGGCGCGGGCCTCCTTGTCCCAAGGCAAGGGGGTCTTAGTCCTCCAGCCGGACCCTGAACTCGCATCTCCTGCGTGAGAAAACAGACTCTGAACCGCCGGGCAACCAGGGAGCCCCCCGCCGTGTTCTTTTTGAGATGGTCATCGGGCATCTCAGTGGAGATGTCGAGGAGGTGTCTGAAACGTGGTCCGGATTCCACAGCCGGGGTGGGTGCAGGGGCTGCCGGGCCCAGGCCCCCTCGGAGCCGGCCCGTCTCCTCACGCAGCGCCCACCGCGGCTTGCAGGCCCCCCGGGAGGTTCGCTGTCTGCTGAGGCCGCCCCGTGTGTCGGGACAGCCCTGAGCAAGACCTTCCCACCCGGAACAGGCTTCCATCCCTGCGTCTCAGGACCGCCGAAGGACACGCGGATGAGAGACCCGGGGTGAGCTCAGCGTGAGAGACAGGAGAGGCAGAGGTGGTCCCTGGGTCCTGACACTGTCCCCGGGCCTGGCTGGACCCTCATGAGACCGGGTTTCTCCAGGACACCTGGAGCTCCCCACCCCTGTGCCCCTTCTCTTCAGCTGGCTCCAGGGGGCTGTGCTCTGCCCATGGACCCCTGCTCAGGCAAGCCCAGGACGGACAGAGGGGCTGTGAGGACTCAGCGAGAGAACTGTCCCTCTTGTCCCTGTGCCTGGGGCAGGGAAGCTGCTAGATGCGAGGAGGTGATCCCCTGAGGCAGGAGAGTCACTTGCTCCAGAAGCGCCCAGAAGGCAGGACTCAGGGAGGTGGGCAGGAGTTAATGGGAGGAAGAGGGGGGAAGGGGGTCCCGTCCTCAGGCCGTCTCTTCTCCACACAGAGCGTTCCTGGCTTTGCCACATGCCCTCCCCCTGGTGAGTGGTCTTGCCCCTTGGCGGGCATGCCGGGCCCAGAGCCTCCCGAGAGAACACAGCAGTGCAGAAGAATGCCCACAGGCTAGAGCCAGGACTTCAACTCTTGCCCCATTCTGTGGGACCGGAAACCGCTTACTCAAGCCCTCTGTGCTTCAAGGTCTTCTGAAGACAAGGCGATACTAACAGGGCTTACTTTGCAGACTCTGTGGTGATGAAGGGGGATGACGCCTGGAGAGAGCCTAGACATGGTGAGCGCTCAGGAAATGCGAGCGCCCACCATCGTGGGTGGAGCTTGACTCCGTACCGACCTCAGCCTGTGTTCAGTCCAGCCAGCCCTGGTCTGCCCGCTTCACACGGCCAGCTCCAGCCCCCATGCTCAGGTGCCCCATTTTACAGAGACGGGACTGAGGGTAACTGAGCGGCCAAACGACATTTCTCAGACCCTACAGCTTGTTGTTGCTGTTCAGTCGCTCAGTCGTGTCTGACTCTGCAACCCCTTGGGCTGCAGCACACCAGGCCTCCCTGTCCATCACTGTCTCCTGGAGTTTGTGCAAGATCATGTTCTTTGAGTTGGTGATGCCACCCAAGCATCTCATCCTCTGTCGCCCCCTTTTCCCCAATCTTTCCCAGCATCAGGGTCTTTTCCAATGAGTCAGTTCTTTGCATCAGGTGGCCAAAGTATTGGAGCTTCAGCTTCAGCATTAGTCCTTCCAGTGAACACCCAGGACTGATCTCCTTTAGGATGGACTGGTTGGATCTCCTTGCAGTCCAAGGGACTCTCAAGAGTCTTCTCCAACACCACAGTTCAGAAGCATCGGTTCTTCGGCGCTCAGCTTTCTTTACGGCCCAGCTCTGACATCCATTCATGACCACCGGAAAGCCCGTAGCGACACTGTGGCTGGTCAGGGTGTGCTCAGCCCAGGTCTGGCTCAGGAGAGAGGCAGTCACTGACCTAAGCGAAGGTGCAGTGGGAACTTGAGGCCGGAGCGGGAAGCAGAGATGACAGGCAGGGTCGCGGTGGAGGATGTGTTTCCAGCAGGAAGAGGGCGCGGGGACCGGGCCCCCTGAGGGGCAGAGGCAGGTCTGCCCGAGACACCTGGCTGCCCCGTCAGGCCCACGGACCGCACCTGCCTTGGCCCTGTTTCAGGGGGGAACTCCCCCTGTGGGGGACTCCGCCACACTCCTCTGCGCCCTGCGCATTCCATCCTTCAAGCCCAGAATGTGTAAAGGCCTCCCTTGTCTGCGGGAGAGATATCCAGCCCTCATGTTCCTCAAGCACATCCAGGGAAACCCGCCCTGACCGCCCAGAGTTGTACAGTTCCTCCTCAAATGTGCACAGCTTACTGCGAATAGATCTGCTGTATTACATTTCTCATGTTGTATGTCAGGGTTTGGATGTTTCTCTCCCATATGAGCTATTTCCTTAATAGGCTTATGGTTTATGTAGACTGAACATGAACACCAGCGCACTTAAGGATCAGCAGCGCCCAGCTCGAGTAGGTGTTCACACGCATGTGAATAACAACTGTGCCGACAGACAGCGAGGGTGGGAAGGCGAACGGAAGGATGAAAGAAAGGATGGCTGCATGGATGGGGGGGAGGAAGGCAAGAGAAAAGATGGTGGATGGCCACGTTAAGGGACGGGGACGGAAGGAAGGACAGGCATGGGCTGAAAGGAGGTGAGGGTGAAGGCTGGACGGATGGGAGGCCAGCAAGGCTGAAGCTGGGTGAAGAGCAGGGGAGGCGGGAGAAGGGGAAGAAGCACGACTCAGAGTCGAAGTCGTCGGACAGATGGGTGAGTGGAGGGCTGCCTGGGTGACTGAGGGGCTGAGAAGATGGCGGGAAGAAAGGAGCGAGAGGGAAGGCAGGAGGAAGACTGGAAGGCTGAGGGAGCACGTGGGTGGTCAGCGGTGAGGCTTTGTGCCGCTGAAGCCGCTGACTTTCTTGTGAGGCAGGCTGGGGCTTCCACGCGCCCCTGTATCTGGTCTCAGCTGCCTGATCTGACGTATTTATACCGCACACTTTGACCTTAGACCACAAACTCATCATCTATTTGTACTTGTTAAGAAAAACTAGAATTCTATAGACCAGTTAGTTCCGCAGATTCAAGGGCGTGTCAGAGCACAGAGCCCGAGGGTGCAGCAGCCTGCCTGGGCCGCGGCGGGATCCGGAGACCTCAGCCTGGAGCGCAGCCTCTGACCCTCTGCAGACAGCTCGCTGCTCCCCGAGCTGCTCACCTCTTCCCCTCTCGCCGGCCACCAACCTGGAGGAGAGACCTTGTTTCACAGAGCAGTTGTGAAAAGGAGATGACTCCACCCAGGGCTGAGGCTGCGGAGGCCGGGGCAGGGCAGCCGCCTTTCCACACCAGGAGCAGCCCGAGTGGAGCAGAGGGGGTCTATCCAGGGCCGGCTTCCCGGCACCCAGCCTGGGCTGCGGCCCAGAGAAGGTCTGGGTTGTGCTGGAGAGCAGGCTCAGCGCCCGGGAACCCTCGGGGGAGGTGAGTGGGAGGGCAGGGTGCCCCCCCGGCGACCTGCAGACAGGCCTGCCATGGAGGGACCCGGCTGCAGTGGGCAGGATCAAGGCTGGGCCCCGACCTGCTCACCCAGCCTGGGCCCTCCACGGTGCTCATCCCTCTCCTTCTCAGCTCTTACGTGGACTTTTAATGACGCCCGGCTTCCTGCGGAGCCCACCCACTGCCCTGCCGCCCCGTCCCCGTGAGGCTGCAGTGACCCAGCAGAGCTGCGCTTGGGAGGCTGCTGGCCCCTCTCCCCAGTCTCCTTTGAGAGCCCTGGGCGCCGCCTCCCCTGGACCTCCTCTTTACCTGTTCGTGGAGGCTGGCACCAGCCCCTTAAAGGGGACTGCCTTGGGGTTTCTAGTACAGAAGCCTGGACCCAGCGAGGTCACACAGTTCAGTTACCCGGTTCTGGAAGGCACCCTTAAGGTGAGGGGAGGGGCTTCACTGGCTCAGCCTCTTTGTCTAATTTAAGTCCCCCTGCCTGTTGGTCTTTTAGGTGGCCTGAGACAAAGCATGTATTTTTGAAATGGCAACATTTTATTTTGTTTTTCTCCTTTTCTTCCTGGAAAACAATTCAGGGCTTTCTTTTCCTGCTTCATGACCATAGTGACTGAGAAAAATCTGCTCTGGAAAGCCGGCGAGTGACCAGCCCCCGACTTGCCTCTTTGCCGGCCTCCAGCCCACTGCGGTTTTCAATGTTGTTCTTTTTCAGAGTTAAGACTCTGTGGTTTTCAGCTGCACCCCAGGATACATGCCGGGTGCTCTGTTCCCAGCCACCGTGCTCCTCAGAGGCAGAGCAGAGGAACTCCAGGTGCGGCTCGAGGCATTGTCTCACTGACCGCTCGCTGACACAGAGCTGTGTCTCCACTCACCAGAGACAAGTCCCAGGAACATCTGCAGAGAACCAGACATATAAGGGCTAACGTTAAAATATGCTTGTGTAAATTAATATTTCAGTTGTAGAAATGCACAGCCAAGTTGTGATTCTACTGTCATTGGGGATTTTATTACTTCCCGTCTTGAAGAGTCCAGACTCCTTGCCTCCATTCTCACCCCTTGTAGTCATTTTCAGCCTCTCGTCCAGAGAGAAACTTAGGGCACACACAATTAGGACAGGGGTCAGAAAGCTTTCTCTGTAAAGAGCCAGAGAGCAAACATTTTCAACTTTGTGGGTCTCACGGACTCCATGGCTCTCACGCAACTCTGCACAAAGCAGCCACAGACGACAGCAGCGACATGAGCACGGCTGCATTCCAATAAAGCTTTATTTACAAAACCAGGCTGAGGGCCTGATCTGGCCCTTAGGTTATATTTTGCCAGTCTCTCTGTAGAAAAAGGACAGATATAAATGGCCAGAATGGCAAACATTCAGGAGGATGAGGGAAAGAACTGGTTGGATTTCTGCATGGAGAAGACTTGGAGAGTTAGACATCCACCTCGTTAAAGCATCGCGGGAAGGAGGAAGGACTCAGTGGTCCCAGAGGCAGGCTGTACTGGGGGTGGGTGGAGTTACAGGTATGTTGAAGGTCCGTCTAGTCAAGGCTATAGTTTTTCCAGTGGTCATGTATAGATGTGAGAGTTGGACTATAAAGAAAGCTGAGCACCAGAGAATTGATGCTTTTGAACTATGGTGTTGGAGAAGACTCTTGAGAGTCCCTTGGACTACAAGTAGATACAGCCAGTCCATCCTAAAGGAGAACAGTCTTGAGTATTCATTGGAAGGACTGATGTTGGAGCTGAAACTCCAATACTTTGGCCACTTGATGCAAAGAACTGACTCATTTGAAAGGACCCTGATGCTGGGAAGGATTGGGAGCAGGAGGAGAAGGGGACGACAGAGGATGAGATGGTTGGATGGCATCACCGACTCAATGGACATTAGTTTGAGTAAATGCTGGGAGCTGGTGATGGACAGGGAGGCCTGGCGTGCTGTGGTCCATGGGGTCGAAAAGAATTGGACACAACTGAGTGACTGAACTGAACCTGATGCTAAGTCGCTTCAGTCGTGTCTCACTCTTTGCTACCTAATGGAGTGTAGCCTGCTAGGCTCCTCTGTCCATGGGATTCTCCAGGCAAGAATATGGGAGTGGGTTGCCATTTCCTCCTCCAGGAGATCTTCCTGACCCTGGGATTGAAACCCCTGTCTGTTAGGTCTAGCTGCATTGGTCAGGTGGGTTCTTTACCACTAGCACCCTGTGGGGGATAGAGTTACAGGAGGTATATTTTCA
The DNA here is from genome assembly GCA_007570785.1 of Antilocapra americana. Taxonomy (NCBI): domain Eukaryota; kingdom Metazoa; phylum Chordata; class Mammalia; order Artiodactyla; family Antilocapridae; genus Antilocapra; species Antilocapra americana. The sequence continues at coordinate 983,058 of ML664173.1, read as the reverse complement.
TTCACGTCAAGACATAAGTAACTGAGGCACCCATAAACAGTTAGGGGGTGAGTTCCCCATCGTTGGAGGTGTGCAAGCAGAGGCTGGAGTCTGGGGGGTTGGGCTGGGTTCTCTTTAATGCCCAGTCCTATTTTGAAGTATAAGTTGTTCTGCTTCTGTTCGAAATTCTCCATGGCCCATCCTTGGCCCCTGTCTGGCACAAATCAGAAACCAAGGCTCCCACAGAGATGGACCACAGATCAGAAGCCAGGGTGCCCACAGAGACGGACGAGGTTTCGTGCCCTGGTCCTTCTGCCTCGCGCCCGCCTCCCTTCTTCTTGGGCCCTGGGCACACTCCCACAGTGTCTCTGTCTCAGCCGATCTGCTTCCTGGACTCGTGTCCCCAGACCCCCACCTCGGCCAACTCTCCGAAGCCCTGCACGCCCCGCCGTCTGCCCTGCAGCTCGGCTTCCCCTCGCTGGCTCTCACCTCCGCTGCACGAGCTGTTCAGTTTACCTGCTCACTGTGACCGCAGGAAGAATGCTAGCTCCCCGGGCAGGGACTGTGGTCTTGGGGTCGCTGCGTCTCCAGGGTTGCTGCTATGCCCGGCTCAAGGCAGGTGCGCATTGGTGACTAGAGACGCCAGGTTGCCTTTTCCGAAGAGGACCCAAGCCTCACTCCCCCGCCTCAACTTGCTTCCTTGCAGCATGCTCCCTTTGAGTAGCGGGGCCTTTGCACAATCTCCTTGAAGTCTGGAAGGCCTCTGACAATGTGAGGATGGTGCCACATGACTTCTGAGGCTGGGTCAGAAGGGGTGATAAGCTCCGTCCGTTTCTGCTGGGATGCTCTCCCTCGGAACCCAGATGCCACGCTCTCAGGAAGCCCGGGCCACGTAAAGGCCCTCAGCTGCTTCGGCCAACTGCCAGCTGAGGCCCCAGCTGAGAGCCGGCCTCGACCTCCAGACACGGACGTGAGGGAGTCTTCAAAACGACACCAGTCCAGACACTGGAACCGCCTCAGAGGCTCGGTGAGAGCCAGCCGACGCCAGAAACGGAGGACGCAGGAGCACAGTATGGTTCTCAAAAACACTGGAGTGGAGCTGATCTACCAGGCTGTGCTAGGTCTGGGCGCACACTAGAATGACCCAGTCACAAGCACGTCTGTGCACACACACACAGACGCATGGACACACCCTTTTTCAGACTCTTGTCCATCATAGGTTGCGATAAGACGTTGGCGGTAGTCCCCTGCTATATGGTGGGTCCCACTGTTTATGTTTTGTAGACAGTGGTGTGTGTCTGCTGATCCTGAATCCTCATGTATCCCTCCTCCCCCTCCCCCTAAGGTAACGTAAATCTGTTTTCTGTATCGGTGAGTCTGTTTTGTAAATAAGTTAACTTGTATCTTTTTTCTTCTTTGTATTTTGTATCTTCTTCCTTTCTTTTTTCTCCCCCCAGACTCTGAAGGCTGTGCAGCAGGGGGGATTTTAGTTCCCTGACCAGGAAGTGAACCCATGTCTCCTGCAATGGAATCAGAGTCTTAACCATGGACCGCCAGGGAAACCTCCGTATCATTTTTTGAATTATATTCTGCATATAAGTGATGTCATATGATATTTGTCTTTGTCTGGCATACTCCACTTAGTATGATAATCTCTAGGTCCATTCGTGTTGCTGCAAATGGCAATATTTCATTTTTTATGGCTGAGTAATATTCCACTACACACACACAAATATAGGTAGATAGATAGATATCTATCTACAACCTCTTTATCTGTTCATCTGCTGATGGACATTTACGTTGCTTCCGTGTTCTGGCTATTGTAAATAGTGCTGCTGTGAATACTGGGGGTGCATGTAAAATATTGTGGTTTGTGGTTTTAAGCCACTCAGTGGTGGGGGTGATTTGTTATTTAAAAACATTGAACAGGGGCTTCCCTGGTGGTCCAGGCGTTAAGGATCTGCCTTGCAGTGCAGGGTACATGGGGTCAATCCCTGGTCTGGGGAGGTCTCACATGCCTGGGGTGGGGCAACTGAGCCCTGGGGTCACGGCTCCTGAGCTGGTGCTCTGGCGCCTGGGGGCCGCAGCTACTGGAGCCCGTGTGCCCTGGAGCCCGTGCTCCCCAACGAGAGAAGCCCCCACGATCAGAAGCCACGCACCCCAACTCCAGAGAAGCCCTCGCTCGCTGCAACTAGAGAAAAGTCTGCACGGTAGCAAAGACCCAGCACAGCCGAAATGAGATAAATAAATATTTTAAAACGTGAACAGAAGCAAGTTGGCGGTTTTCTTGTAACCCCAGCGTTCTCTGCCTCAGCGTTCTGGAAACCCACTGACACTGACCTCTTCCTGGCGAGCAGCCCCCGGAGCGGGCCCCCCCCCCACTCCTGCATCCCCTCCTCGCTCTCTGAGTCCCCCCAGGGTGCAGGCCTCCCTCCTGTGGAGTCTGCAGGGCCTCCTTCCCCCGGGGGGTTTGCCCCAGGCGTGGGGACGTGGGGACACGGAACGGACGCTCCTGCCTGCTGGCTGCGGGGTCCAGGGTCTGCGTCGTCCAGGGTCCGCGTCCTCGGTGTGGCTGGTCCAGGGACTGTCCACCACCCTGGGCCTCGGCAGGTGCCTCTACCACCAGCAGCAGGAGGGTGAAGCCGGCTTGTCTGTAACTCCCAGCAGCCTTTGCATGGGCCTGGAATGTTCACCCACCACCAAGACCCCGTCAGGCCCTAGAGCCACACACGTGAGCCAGGAAGAGGAGAAATGCTTCCCTTCTTCTCTCTCCACACCACCCCAGGCCCTCCCTGTCGTGGCTGTTCTTCCCAAGATGACTGACGGCTCCCATCCCATCCAGACTGCACCTGAGCCTCACCCATCCTGGATGTGGTCAGCACCATGGTCCAGGGTGGTGGCCCCCAAGGAGCCCCACCCTGGTGCTTTCCTGGAAGTCTGGGCTGTCCCGAGTCAGGGGGGGGCTCCACTTCTTTTCCCCCTGCAGTGCCCTCTGACCTAGGGGCTTCTCCAGGAGAGTGATGAAGGTTTCGAGAGTCGGGTGGGCGGGGGCTGAAACATGGTTCAGAGGAAACCAGACCGGCCTGGCCCTGTGACCTGGCCAGGTCACTGTCTCTGGAAAGTGGAGAGAGCCGCCCTTCAGGGGCAGCGGGCGGGTCAGGAGGACGGCCTGGGCGCTGTGCGCTTGGCAGTGCCTGCTGCCTGGTGGCCCGCTGTAAGCTGGTGGCCCGCTGCGGGCACGCAGCCCAGCAGAGCGCAGGCGGCCCCCAGGCCCGGCCCCGGCGTCTCTTGGCTCTGACAGCCCTGCTTCCACCCCGAACTCACACTCTCGGCCCTGAGCCGGGTCCTTCTCATGAAATGGTGACTTGCCCTTCACTGTCGGACACTATTGCTTACACTATCGGGGTGTCCCCCCCCAAGTCTGCACGGCTCAGGGAGCCACAAGCCAGCTCCCTTCTCGGCCATGTGAGTCAGAAGAGGCTCTTCTCTCTGTCTTGGCAGACCCCTCTCTCTTCTTGTTTATCCCAAACGAAGAGCAAAAGGCCCAGGAAAGGAGGGTTTGGGAACTGGCCTTGGCGTCAGGGACAAACGGCTCGAGTCTGGGCTGCAGGAGCAACGCGACCCCCAGAGGGCCTGAGGACACACCTCTGCTCCCCAGCAGCCGCCTGAGCTTGGGCAAGTTCCTTTCCCTCTTTGAGTCTCAGTTCCAGTCTTGAGACATCGGGGCTTGCCTGCCTCATTCAGGCTGAGCCAAGACCCTGGGCTGAGCCAGAACCCCATGCTGAGTGGGTCATGACCCCTCAAAGCTGGCCTCCCCCTTCTTTCCGGGCTCAGTGGCCTCTTGACCCCTGCCCTACAGTCCGTGACGATGACATCTGTACAGACTGGCTCACCCCTTACACGTGGGCGCCTGGAGAGCTGGCCCCTCCACCACGTCCTCTGTTAGGGACCCCGTGCCCAGCACTGGGCCCCACGCAGAGAACCACCCCGAGTCAGAGGAGTGAAGGCACACTGAACGTGATTTCTGGCTGGGACTGAGGAGCCGGGGAAGAAGCCCCCAAGGAGCACCTTGGGGTGGGTCAGCAGGCAGAGGCGGGCGAGGGCAAGGGGCGTGGTCTCGGCCCACCGGACCTGCTGAGAATTCCTAGACAGCAGCCAAGGACCAGTCCAACCCAGCCTGCTGGAGGCAGTGCTGATGTGGAGGGTGAATCCAGGGGCCCTGGAGGCGCCTCAGTTGAAGAGATCTCTAGAATCCACAGGCCTGAGCTGTTCTGCTTTCCCCAAGTCAGTTTCATCCTGTAATCTTTGTCATTCTCATGATCCCATTACAATGTACTATTTTATTTGATAAACTTCATGTTTGATAATGTATTTAGTTTAAGCAATAATTATGATGTACCAGGCACTATGCTTGGTGTTCAAAAAACATGAATTGACTTAGTACATCAACGCTAGAAGATGCTGTTCAGTTGCTCAGTCGTGTCTGACTCTGTGACCCCATGGACTGTAGCACGCCAGGCCTCCCTGTCCATCACCAACTCCCGGAGCTTGCTCAAACTCATGTCCATCGAGTCGGGGATGCCATCCAACCATCTCATCCTCTGTCGTCCCCTTCTCCTCCCGCCCTCAATCTTCCCCAGCATCAGGGTCTTTTCAAATAAGTCAGCTCTTTGCATCAAGTGGCCAAAGTATTGGAGCTTCAGCTTCAGCATCAGTCTTACCAATGAATATTCAGGACTGATCTCCTTTAGGATAGATTGGTTGGGTCTCCTTGCAGTCCAAGGGACTCTCAAGAGTCTTCTCCAACACCACAGTTCAAAAGCATCAATTCTTCAGCGCTCAGCTTTCTTTATAGCCCAACTCTCACCTCCATACATGACTACTGGAAAAACCATAGCCTTGACTAGATGGATCTTTGTTGGCAAAGTAATGTCTGCTTTTTAATATGCTGTCTAGGTTGGTCATAGCTTTTCTTCCAAGAAGATGGATACTATTCATTAACTGAAACTCAGAGAGGTTGAGTAGCTTTCTGGATGTCACGTGGCTAATGGATGTCAGACCAGGGTTCTCTGCTTCCTTCTGAGAGGCAGCAGCTGAGAGCAGAGCACAGAACGGCTCCGGGTCTGTCTCCAAACACAGTCTTGCCCCATAAGCTCCTCCAGGTGCTGTGTGGGCCTCAGTTTCTTTGTCTGTAAAAGGGGGTGATAATGGCCTGTTCTGTGGGAGTGCCGGGCTGGGGACCTGGCTCCATTCTCTCCCTTTCCTGTCCACCACCCGCCAAGGTTGGCTTGGAAGTACTTGCCTGCATGATCCTGCTGGAACAAGCTGCCGGGTCAGAAGGAGGTCAGAGCAGGGCGGGGAAGGAACCTCAGACCGGGGGTGGGGGGTGGGGTGGGGTGGGGTGAAGGTGGGGGGTGTCGACCCTGGGGTCAGGCAGCCTCCCCAGGACGGCCTGCCCCCACCTTGAGGAAATCCACTCTGTTTCCAAAGGGCTCCCTGCGTGAGCGTCCTGCCAAGGTACACAGGGCCCTCGTGTGTGAAGCCAGGCTGTGGTTGGGAGGAGCCCCAAGCTGGCAGAAACCTGTCAAGCACTGACCCTGGAGGGGTGGTCATCCTCCCCAACCAGCCTCCAGCCTCAGAGCCCCCACTCTAGCTGTCCCGTGCCCCACCCCCCACCCCGCCGGGAAGAAGCCAGAGGTCGGCCAAGGTTGAAGGTCACATGGAGCGCTCCCAGGCCACTTCCGCAGGCCTGTCCCTGGAGGGCTCTCCCCGGGGGCCTCCGATTGCCCTCTGAGATTCTCCCTGAAGGAGACGGCCTTGGGCAAGGCTGAGAGGTCTGCAGAGCAAAAGAAAACTCTTCTTATGGGACCCTCCCTGGACACACCTCCTGTGGTCCCTCAGTGTGGTCTGTGCAAAATCGACCCTGTAACCAGCTTGTCAACACTGTAGAGTCGCCCTGGCGGTGAGGTGGGGTGGGGTGTTAACCGTGACTCTGTGCGTATTACCGCCCCATCCTGAAGTGTCTTGGTTTGGTGAGACATAGGGAGCCTTAGCAATGACAGAGGTGGGGTCAGCCCCCTGCTGTCCACCCAGGATGGGTGGTGGTGCGGCTTTGCGGCTGAGGCAAGTGTCGGGGGCAGGTGGACGCCCCCCGCATCCGCTCCTCGGGGGATAGGACCCGGAGCCGGCCGTCTCGCCAGCCCCTTCCCTGTGTCCCTGGGCCAGAGAGCCCCCCACCCTGCTGGGCTTCAGCGTCCCTGTCAGACCCTCGAGGCTCCAGGTGAGTGCCCTCTCTGCCATCCTGCAGCCCCTCCTGCTTGCAGCAAGGCCCCCAGCCCAGCCCCGGGGGAGGCCCTTGTGGTGGGGAACCCCCAGCCGCCTCAGGAAGGAAAGAATGTGCTCCTGGAGTTGTCACCCCAGAGCGGCCCTGGGCACTGCCTGTTTACCGAGGCTGAGTCAACACAGCCCGGCCCTGGCAACGGGCACCAAGGGCGTCTGTGTGCCCGTGGCCCCACGCCTCCCCGGCTCAGTACCTGCTGTGAGCGCGGGAGGGCCGCAGGGAGGCAGGGACCTGCTTCATGCGTGCCTGGGCGCCCTCCGTGGGCAGGAAACCCTGCCGTCAGGGGTGGAGCCCGGGGAGCCTGGGATGGGGGGCCGGAGTGGGCCAGTCGGGGATAGGGGGCCAGGGGTGGGCGAGCCCGGGCCGGGGGGCTAGGGGTGCGTGAGCCAGGGATGGGGAGCCGGGGGAGCCCGGGCTGGGGGGCCAGGGGTGGGTGGGCTGGGTGGGCTGGGTGGGCTGGAGGCCGGGCCAGGTGGGCTGCTGTGACTCTGCCTCCAGCTCCTGGTGTGAACAAGGGGCTGCACCCCATCGGCCTTGAGGCCTCCTGGGGCTTGGACGAGACGACTGTCTGAGCACGCTCCTTCCATACGCCCGCGCGTCACACAGAGGGACTTGGGTGCTGAGAGTCGATGGTGAAGGAGTTGAGCCCCCGTCATGTGCTGGGGGCTCCCAAGCCCCCTTTTTGACAGGAGGAGCCCCTCTCCCAGGAACCTGCTCTACACAGGCCCTGGATAAGCCCCCTCCCCTCGCTGGCCCGCACTGTCCGGACGGGGGGGCGAGGCAGATAACGACAAGGGATTGATTCATGCAGGGTGTGAAGTGCTCCTGCAATCAGGACACAGAGGAACGCTCACTGAACAACGAGGAGAAGGCATGAGAAAGTAATTCATGAAACACTTCATAAAAGCAGGGCTGATCAGCACTTGGGGGAGGGGAATCACACTCACTGTAACAAAATGAAAATGAAGCGACAGTGACGCCTTCTTTTCCTCCCAGTAGGTTATCTAAACATAAGACATGCTTCTCCTAGTGCTGCCAGAAGCGTGGGGACAGGGAGCCCCTGCAAACGAACACCCTGTCGCTTACTAACGCTTGGCCACCGACAAGAACCTACCTGTCCTTCACTTTCCTCATCTGTAAAGTGGGCGTGAAAGTACCCACATCACAGGTTTGGGGGGAGGACTAAATGAATTATCATGTATAAAATGCTTAGAGCAGTGCCAGGCAAAGAAAAGTGCTTAATTCATGGTGGTGGTGTTCAGTTACTCAGTCTTGTCCAACTCTGCGACCCCACGGACTGCAGCACGCCAGGCCTCCCTGTCCATCACCAACTCCTGCCTGCTGCTGCTGCTAAGTCACTGCAGTCGTGTCCGACTCTGTGCGACCCCATAGACGGCAGCCCACCAGGCTCCTCTGTCCCTGGGATTCTCCAGGCAAGAATACTGGAGTGGGGTGCCATTTCCTTCTCCAATGCATGCATGCATGCTAAGTTGCTTCAGTCGTGTCCGACTCTGTGCGACCCTATGGACAGCAGCCCAGCAGGCTCCTACTCAACTCATGTCCATTGAGTCGGTGATGCCATCCAACCATCCTATCCTCTGTCGTCCCCTTCTCCTCCTGCCTTCAATCTTTCCCAGCATCAGGGTATTTTCCAATGAGTCAGTTTGTCACATCAGGTGGCCAAAGTATTAGAGCTTCAGCTTCAGCATCAGTCCTTCCAATGAATATTCAGGACTGATCTCCTTTAGGATGGACTGGTTGGATGTCCTTGCAGTCCAAGGGACTCTCAAGAGTCTTCTCCATTACCACAGTTCAAAAGCATCAATTGTTCAGTGTTCAGCCTTCTTTATTGACCAACTCTTACATTCATACTACTGGAAAAATCAAAGCTTTGACGAGATAGTCCTTTGTCAGCAAAGTAATATCTCTGATTTTTAACATGCTGTCTATGTTGGTCATAGCTTTTCTTCCAAGGAGCAAGTGTCTTTTAATCTCATGGCTGCAGTCACCATCTGCAGTGATTTTGGAGCCCAAGAAAATAAAGTCTGTCACTGTTTCCATTATTTCCCCGTCTATTTGCCATGAAGTGATGGAACCAGATGCCCATGGTAGCTACTTATTATTATTATTTAAAAAGTAAGTTGGTACAGTCTTTGTAAAGGCCAATTTGGAAACATGAATCCCAGTTTTAAATTGCCCACCCATTCCTGAACTTTCCTGGTGGCTCAGATGGCAAAGAATCTGCCTGCAACGCAAGAGACCTGGATTCAATCCCTGGGTGAGAAAGATCCCCTGGAGAAGGGAATGGTGACCCACTCCAGTACTCTGGCCTGGAAAATTCCATGGACCGGGGAGCCTGGTGGGCTACTATAGTTCATGGGGCCACAAAGAGTCAGACAAGACTGAGTGACGAACGCTTTCACTTTACTTTCCAGATCTAAGGAAACAATCAGGCAAGTGGGCAAAGAGCTATATAAAAGGATATGCATCAGAGCATTGTTTGAAAGAACAAAAAAACTGGAAAGAATCTGAATGGCCTAATAGGAAACAGGATAGTTAGACTGTAAGCCATCTATGCAATGGAATACCGCCCAGCCATTAGATCACGGAGGACAGAGATGTTTGTGTTGACATGGAACATTCTACCTGTCACGCCAAAGGATGAAAAAGAGGTTCGTGTGACAGCAAATATAAAGAGACCCCAGTTATGTGAGACAGATTGGAGACACAGACGTATAGGCTTTGTACTGTGTGTGAGGATATTCACTAGAATGCCAGCAGTGGCTTTCTCTTCAGGTAGCTTTTATTTTCTTCTTTATATTTTTCTGTATTATTTAAACTAAAATGCAAGCAAACATGGGCTTCCCAGGCAATGCAGTGGTAAAGAATCTGCCTGTCAATGCAGGAGACGCAGGAGACGTGGGTTCGGTCCATAGGTTGGGAAGATCCCCTGGAAGAAGAAACGGCAACCCACTCCAGTATTCTTGCCTGGAGAATCCTGTGGGCAGAGGAGCCTGGTGGGCTACCATCCATGGGCCCGAAAGAGTCGGACATGATTGAGCACTTACAGGCACACAAACAAACATGTATGAAGTTTCTGTTTTTTTTTAAAGCTTACTCAAACCTTTCCTGTTGTTTAAAGTTCAAATGCAACAAGCATTGAACGGAGGCATGAAGGTCTTGCTCCCAGCGTTTGCGGGGCCTGGGGACTCAAGTCCCGGAGAGACGCGGTCTGCCTGGTGGGCGGTCGGGAGGGAGTGCCGGGCTGGGGCGGGAGGGGCCCTGCACAGTCAGGGCTGCAGGGGCCTGGGGCTGCGGAGCGCAGCGTGGAGGGGGCAGCTGGGCCGGAGCCTGCGGTTGGAGCGTGGGGAGCAGTCTGGCGCAGGAGGCGGCCCTCGCTGGAAGGCCCTCGAAGGCCTCCGGCTCCCGGCGGGCCTCCGGGGAAAGGCGGCCGGTGCCAAGAGCCTGCGGCTCACACCAGGTCCAGCCCCGCAGGCCCGGCTGCCCGCCGTGCCGGGAGCCTGGAGGAGTCTGGGTCCGCGGTGGTCAGGCGGCTCGCACTCCAGAGCCCGCGAAGGCCGCACAGCCTGGCAACCACCGGGCTCGGCCGCAAGGCCCGCGCACTGACGGAGGCTCGGTTCTCTGCTCCGGCCTCGCCCCTGGTTGTGCAGAGATGCGCTGGCAATCCTGGGCACCTGCCCCGACCCCGCAGGGTGGTCAGCAGCGTCCTTGGCCTCTACCACCAGATGCCAGACGCGCCCCTGCTGGCTATCAACGCGGAGCGAAGTGTTTGTTGCTCAGACGTGTCAGACTCTTCGTGATCTCATGGACTGGAGCCCTCCAGGCTCCTCCATCCATGGGATTCTCCAGGCAGAAATACTGGAGTGCGTTGCATTCCCTTCTCCAGGGGATCTTCCCGACCCAGGGATTGAACCCGGGTCTCCTGTGTTGCAGGCAGACTCTTTACTATCTGAGCTACAGCCCCAAATGTCTCCAGACGTCGCCCCATGGGCCCTGGGAGGCACAGTCAGCCCCAAATGGGAACTGGGACCCCACAGTGACCTCTGTGTCCATCTGCCCTCTCCATGACTGAGTGCTCCTCCCAGGCAGGAGCTCAGGCTGGGTACTCAGAAGGGACTCAGCAGAGCTTGACCCCAGCCCTGCCTCCCGCAGACCTCTCCCCTCCCCACTGCGGGGCCGGGGGTGGTGGGGTGGGCAGGCAGGAGCAACAGAGAGACAGGCAGGCAGCCCCCGCCTCCCAGGACCCCTGCCCCCGGGCAGTGCCCATCCCTGCACAGCCCAGGATGCTGAAAGCCCATTGCACCCTCCCACCTCCCCCAGCTCTGGTTCCCAAGTCACCATGATGAAAAGAAACAAATCCTTGGAGAGAAACAAGCTTCAGTAACCTTTTCGGGCATTGCTCTCCCCGCCGACGCACACCTGGAAGCTGGCTCTGGGGACACAGCCCCCGTGGGGGTGACTCCCTCTCCCCGGTCTGCACACACATCCTTCACACACATCCTTTGCGCCCATCTTCCGTTCGCTTCCTCAGGTCGCGTCCTTCGCTCGCTTCTTCCCGGCACCTGCTCGCTCAGAGGCCAGGACCACTGGATGCCACGCCACATCCTTAACATCCAAAGTATTTACGATGGGTCAGATTCTCAGGACGGCAAGCCAGGAGGTGTACTGTCAGCACTGTGCCTCTAGACCTGCAGGTGGGGACGGCCAGGAGAGGCCCTGGTCAGGGGCACCATGGCGTGCAGGACCCCAGGTAGGGTGGGGCTGGGGGTTCATGAGGCCAGCATCCCGGGGCAGTGAGCAGCCTAGGTGAGAGGTTCGTCCTTCTCAGACCGTGATCTAGAAGGGATGGTCCCCTCCCTCTGCCCATGCTTAGGACAAGCACAGACAAACATAACGCAAGAAGCCAGTCCAGGCAGGCAGGTGGCCAGCAGGGCGCACAGGGCATCGAAGGAAGGACACTCGTGACGCTGCCTGGCTGAAGCTGCCAGAGCATTTGCGGGTTCAGGGGCCCCAGACCTGGTGCACCTGGCGACATGAATCGCCCCTTAGGAAGGACCCCTTCGCAGACCCCAGGTCCTGGACAAGAGCTCACGGGGCTCACGGGTGTCAGCAAAGCCCTGAGGAGGAGACTTTCAGATGAAATCAGAGCAGAGCCACGACTCCAGGAGCAGGACGGTCACCGTCCCTGGAGAGGGGAGCCTGGGCCCTGAGGACCAGCCCCTCTGCCAGCTCCCTGTCCTCGAGCTCTGTTAGCTGCAGGCAGACTGTGACCTCCTTTCAGAAGGTGCCTGACAGCCAGCCACCCACAAGAAGGACCCGCATCTGGTGCCACCTGAGGGGTCCCAGCGCTCTGGGGTACCACACTGAAGTAGCTGAGCTTCTAAACAGCTTCCCAGCTTCTCAGAGCGAAGGGGATCCCAGGTGGTCCTGTGACACCGTCGCCCACAGGCAGGCAGATGTTTTGGTGAGGGCTGGTGGTGAGTGGGACCCTGTGGGAAGGTCATCAGGTGTGTCATGGAAATCAACCCTGAATATTCAGTGGAAGAACCGATGCTGAAGCTCTGATTCTTTGGTCACCTGATGCAAAGAGCATCATTTTTCAATGGAAAAGACCTTGATGCTGGGAAAGATTGAAGGCGGGAGGAGAAGGGGACGACAGAGGGTGAGATGATTGGATGGCATCACTGACTTGATGGACATGAGTTTGGGTGGACTCTGGGAGTTGGTGATGGACAAGGAGGCCTGACGTGCTGCAGTCCATGGGGTCGCAGAGTCGGACATGACTGGGCGACTGAACAACAAGAATAATGTCATGCTAGGAAGAAACAAAGGCTGAGCATGGAAGATCGAGGTGTCTGGGTTTGGGGGCCATAGAATATTGTGACCAAGACTCTGGGGTCCGGGAAGAGTATGGCCAGGGAAGCAGCCCCCCCTGCTCCCAGAAAGCTGGCTGCCTTCAGCAGAAGCGCTTCTGATGGGACTCCCCGTTTTTGGGCACAGCTGCTCGGGGATTTGGGGTCCCTTCCTCCCCTCCACAGGGAGTGCGAAGCCCTGCGCCTTCTGGGCCTCTGTCCCCACATTGCCCTGGAGAACGGCATGCATGGCTGGGTATGTGCGAGTGCCAGACATTTCCACTGGCCCTCCCCCTCCTCTCCCTAGAGCCCGAGTCCTGGTTTTGTTCGAATCAGCAGCTGCCCAGGCCTGTGGGGTGAGTCCCGCCTCCCTGATGGTGCTGTGCCCTTTCTCCAGATTCTCTTTCCTGAGCTCACTTGCAAGCTCTAGGTGGCCATTGATTCAGTCCCAGGCAATGAAATATGAGGCGAAGTCTGTGGGGAGGAAGTTAGGGAGACATTTGGGAGAACTTTTGCTTCTTCATAAAAGAGACAGATATGAAAGGGGAGTTCCTTAGGGCCGTCTCTCCTTGTTTTCCAGGCTGGGATGTAGGCATGATGTCCAGAGGTGCAGATGTGGCATCAGGCTAACACCGAGGGTGGTGGGAAAAGACATGGAAAGAGCCTGAGTTCTTGATGACCTCACCAAACTCCCAAGTCACCCTGAAGCCCCATATGCCCAGGATTCTCATTAAACAAGGAATTACTGCACTTGTGGCTTAACTGGGCTCTGATACTTGTAGCCAGACACATCAGGGAGGCAATGAAGTGTCTTGCTCAGTGTGAGCAAGTGTGAATGCCCAGCACGGTGGTCGTAGTCACCTGGCATGTGTGTGCCTGCGGTGTGCGTGCCCTCGGTCACTCATTCACATTGGTGTGTGTGGATGGATGATGGATGTGTGGAGTATATGCGCACACCTGACCTCCAGAGCTGAAATGTGAGTCAGGTCCACGTGTTGTGACTCGGCACAGCCCTGGGGCACACCCCTAACCTCAAGAGACTCAGCTTCCTTAACTAAACTCAGGATGGTGACAGCTACCTGGACTGGAAGTTCACGTGTCAGGTGTCAACACGACCTAGAGGTAGGGCCAGGCTTCTGGCTCCACCTGGTAGGTGGGGAAACCAAGGCTCCCTGAGACTTAGCGATGTGGCCAACTCACAAGCTGAGAAGTGGAGAGGCTGGGACTTGAACCAAATTCTCTGCTGCTCTACACAGCCTCATACAGCACTGGGGGCATTGGAAGGCTACACATATGGTGTGTGTGTGCAGGGGTGTGTGTGTGTGTGTGTGCAAGGGTGTATGTACAGGATGTGTGGGCAGGGTGTGCATTCAGGGGCGTGTGTACAAGAGCATGTGTACAGGGGTGTGTGTGTGTAGGGTGTGTGTGCAGGGGTGTGTGTGTGCAGGGGCCTGTGTGTGCAGGGTGTGTGTGCAGGGTGTGTGTGTACAGGGGTGTGTACAAGAGCATGTATGCAGGGGTGTCTACAGGGTGTGTGTGCAGGGGTGTGTGTGTACAGGGTGTGTGTGGACAGGGCGTGTGTATACAGGGTGTGGGTGCAGGGGTGTGTGTGCACAGGGTGTGTGTGCAGGGTGTGTGTGTAAAGGGCGTGTGTGCAGGGGTGTGTGTGTACAGGGTGTGTGTGTACAGGGTGAGTGTGCAGGGTGTGTGTGTACAGGGCATGTGTGCAAGGGTGTGTGTGTACAGGGTGTGTGTGTACAGGGCGTGTGTGCAGGGAAGTGTGTGTACAGGGTGTGTGTGCAGGGGTGTGTGTGAACAGGGTGTGTGTGCAGGGTGTGTGTGTACAGGGTGTGTGTGCAGGGTGTGTGTGTACAGGGTGTGAGTGTACAGGGTGTGTGTGCAGGGTGTGTGTGTACAGGGCGTGTGTGCAGGGGTGTGTGTGTACAGGGTGTGTGTGCAAGATGTGTATGTACAGGGTGTGTGTACAGGGTGTGTGTGTGCAGTGGTGTTTGTGCAGGGGTGTGTGTGTACAGGGTGTGTGTGCAGGGTGTGTGTGTACAGGGTGTGTGTGCAGGGGTGTGTGTGCAGGGGTGTGTGTGCAGGGGTGTGTGTGTACAGGGTGTGTGTGCCGGGGTGTGTGTGTACAGGGTGTGTATGCAGGGATGTGTGTGTACAGGGTGTATGTGCAGGGGTATGTGTGTGCAGGGGTGTGTGTGCAGGGATGTGTGTGTGCAGGGGTGTGTGTGGAGAAGCGTGTGTATGCAGGCCAGTCGCACAGGCTCCCCCAGACTCCTGGATGCTGACTGCCTCCAGCTCCTGTGGTGCTGGGTCCTGCCTCTCCCTTTTCCAAAACAACATCCACAGCAGCTGCGGTAACAGCCCAGGGGACAGGCCGCCTCCCTCCTGTTTACCTCCTGCCGATGCGATGCGCTGCCTGGGCTGGTCCAGGCTGCCACCAGCAGGCGGGTTTCCTGCCCCCCCCCCCCCCCGCCCCCGCACCTTTGAGGGCCGGCTTTGGTGCACCTGCTTCCCTTTCCTTTGATGCCCAAACCCCCAGATGAGGGGGGCTCCCCAGCCTCTTCCGGCTGGCCCGGGGGTGGGGTGGGGACCCCATGTGAGAGACAGCTGGGTGAAGGGCGGCAGCAGCTTCCAGAGACAGTCCGGGCTCCTCGCTCTGCCTTCACCCTCCCACTTGTCCGAGCAGATCTTTCGGTCTGTCCTGAAGTCAGGAGTCCACTAGGCCCTCAGGCTCTGGGCCAGAGGTTGCCCAGTCACTGCAAACGTGCTGGGACGCCCTCCCACTCTCCCCTGCAGCGACCCTCCTCCTCCCCTCGCTCCTGGTCCTCACCTCCTTTTCTGCGTCTCTGGTGGAAGAGTCCGTCTGCCCCAACCTGGAGCTCAGGGCAGTCCTGATTTCTGGGCCCCTCCAGCCCCTCCAGCCCCTCCAGCCCTGCAGTTGCAGGCCCCTCACTTGCACAATTTTCTCACAACAAAAGTGTTACCCTGCTGTCCTCCCCCGAGGGAGTCTTCGATCCAACTTGGGCCCGAAGCCAAAAAGTCATTAAAAGAAAGCTCAGCCAAGAAGAGGGAAAAATCGCTCTTTGACAGGACAAAGCTAAACACTGCCGCACGCTGAGGCTCTGGCCTCTCCAGGAGCTGGGGTGGGGGGGGCTTCTCAGGGTAGGTGGGGGTGGGCTTGGTGGGCAGAGAAGGTGGCTGCCGTCCAGCTGGGAGCCCAGTCCTGACTCCTGGCACCTGAGCGGTGACTCCTGGCACCTGAGCGGGTGCCAGCCCCCGGGGACGCCGCCTGGGCCCTGGCGTGGAGCAGCCCCAGAGGGGAGGGCCTCCAAGGGCCCCGCGGGCTCCCACGGCTCGTGCGTGTGTTTTGGGGGGACACCAGCCTGCGCCCCCTGCGGGACAGACGACCCCCTGAGGCCTGGGAGCGGTGACCACCCAACGTCGCAGAGCAGCTGGGGCTCCCTTGGCTGCCCCACCCCCCCTGCAGCCCCCGAGTCGGTCCCTGCTCTACGGAGACAGCCGGAGTAGAGGCCGCGGCTCTCAGAGGTGGCTCTCCCATCTGGCTGGGTCAGCCCCTTGCTGGAGAAGCTGAGGCCTGGAGTGGGCTCCCTGGCAGGACAGGGGCTGAAACACTTGGCTCCTGTTCCTCCCCGCCTCCTGCCCAAACTAAGTAGTTGGTGCTTTTTTTTTTCATTTTGGCTGCATTCAGCGTCTTAGTTCCCTGCGCGGGGATCGAACCTGCGCCCTCTGGGGTGGAAGCACAGTCTTCATCACTGGCTCTCCCTTCAGAGGAAGTCCCCGAAACTAAGCCCCTGCACATGGGGCTATTGACTGAAAGAGACGCACACCATGAGAATTGCAAGTTAAGTTTTACTTGGGGCAAAATGAGGACTGCAGCCCGGGAGACAGCAGCTCAGATGCTCCGCTAGACGGCTCCACAGAGCAGTGGGGGAAGGCCAAGATGTAAGAGCCAGGCAAAGGGGAGTTCAGTGCAGTCGAGCACTCGTTTTACAAAAGGGTTCCTGCCAGTCACGAGGCGCTGATGTCACCGTGAAGGGATTTGGTGCCTCTAGACGTGAGGAGATGCAAGGACCGGGATCCTGAACTCTGTTCCTGCAAACATCCAGCTGTCTAAAGACCTGCTCCACCAGCTTCCCCGGGCGCAGCGCGCCTCCCTACACCCTGGACTCCTCAGGGGGTGTTGAAGTTCTCAGAGGCAGACGGCAAACGCCCTGCTGCCGGGTTGCTGGCAGTGCTCGCGGCGGGTGCCATTCGCAGCTGACAGGACCTAGGGCTCTGAGTTCGCAGTACCTGATCCCAGTTGGTTTTTACACAAACTGACGGCTTAGGCGCCTCTCTTTCCTTCCATTTTCAGATGAGTGAGTTGGGATGGCAAGGGACAGACCCAGGGCCACACGTGGGTGTGACACGCCGTAGGACTCAGACCCGGGCGTCTGACCCAGGGTCCCGGCGCTGATGGGCGTGGGGAGGCTGACGCAGTCCTCCCTTCGCTGCTCCCCCAGCCCGGGGCTTGTGCTAAGGTGAGAGCTCTCTCTGCAGGGCGCCTGGCGTGTCGTGGGGCCCAGTGGCTGTGGCACGGAATCAAGACTGAGCAGACACAGCACCGGGCACTGGCTGAGATGCCACAGAGGAGACAGAAGAGACGGAGGCGAAGGGGCTAAGGCAGAGGTCAGGGCGTCCCTGGCGGCTCAGACAGTAAAGCATCCCCTGCAGTGCGGGAGACCTGGGTTCAACAACTGGGTCGGGAAGATCCCCTGGAGAAGGGAATGGCTATCACTTCAGTATTCCTGCCTGGAGAGTCCCATGGACAGAGGAGCCTGGTGGGCTACAGTCCACGGGGTCGCAAAGAGTTGGACACGACTGAGCGGCTATCACTAATCCTGTGAATAATCCCAAGGGCTTTTAAGGGTAAACGATTACCGTCTGTTGTTGTTACTGGAGGAGCTACTCCCAGAACTTGGAGTTTGTCTGCTCAGGAGGAGGGACAGGCCGGGGTCTGTGAGGATGAGGTCAGGACCCTTCAGGGAGTAGCTGAGCAGAGTGCAGGGGGTCTGTCAGGGAGACCCAGCCGGGCGGCGGCAGGAGACCCCACAGGCTGGAGCAGGCGGGTTGAGGTTGGATGGCTTCCTCCAGGGGCCGCATCCCAGCTGGGAGTGACTGAGAGGCGGCCTGGCTCTTGCTGTGGCTTCCGGTGTCCACCAGCTACGGGCCTCAGTCTCTGGAGTGTCTGCTGAGAGCCAGCCCCCATCACCTGTGCCCCAAGGGAGCATCACGTTCCCGGAGGGGCATCAAGGCTGGACCCCCAGCCCAATGCTGCCCTTTCTTGAAGCCGCCTCCGGGCCCCACACCGCCCTCTGCCCTCCCGACCTCCACGTGACACCAGACGGGGCCAGGCCTCTTGGAGAGACCCACCCCTCCACTGGGGATGGGGGAGCTGGAGCCTGGGTGGGTTGCCAGGGCAACAGCAGCCCCCAGGGAGGCAGCCCTGATGGCTGAGCGAGGCGGGAGCTGGGTGCTGGGGACTCACAGCCCAGCCTCTTCACGCTCAAGTGCTGTTAGCTGATGCGTGTGCGCCTGTGCGTGCCTGGGTGTGCAAGCAGAAGTGTGTGGTGGGGTGTGTGTGTGCCCTGTGCGTGTCTCTGTGGGGGAAGGATGCCTTGGCAAACCCTTCCAGTTTCCCTGATGCAGTTCACTTTGTAGATGAGGAAGCTGGGCTCATGGTGCGTTCTGCCACAGCATTGCAGGGAGAAGGCACTTCTCCCAACCTCCCGGCTCCGAGCCCAGGCTTTCCCCTGAGCCCTCTGCCCCTCTCTGGCTGCAAACATATTTCTCTCTGTCCCTTCGTACGGCATGCCTGGTCCTCTTGAGCAGAGCTCCAGGCTCACTGGCTGTCCCTGCTCCTGGAGTGGGTTCGGGGCCGCTGTGCAGAGGCCCCAGGCGGATGGCGCGCCTGTGCAGGGCAGAGCCTGGGCCTGCAGGGCTGAGGGCTGGGGGAGGTGGTTGGGGAAAGGGCTCCGGGTGCTGGGCTGGACCCCACCCGGTTGGCTGAGCGCCGGAGGCAGGTGGAGGCTCCCAAGTCCCCTGCATTCCATTTGCTGTTCCCCCATCACTGGGGGGTGGGGGGCCTGGGTTATACCAGGAGGGGCGCCTGGACAGCCCCTGACCTGCAGCCTCATCAGTGGCCAGGCCCCTTCCCCACTGGGTTCGCTCGGGGAGAGAGAGCGACGCTTCTCCTCCTGAAGGACTCGGTGGAAAGAGCCGGGGACAGAGGGTGGGTCAGGCTTCCTGCCGCAGCCGCTCACCAGCCTTGTGACCCTGGGTGCCTTTCTCATCCCCTCCGAAGCCTTGGTCTTTTCACTTGTAACAGGGCATCCACCAGACCAGCCAGGCCGCCATGGCGAAGGGCCACAGACAGGGCTTAGACAGCAGACCTCCATTTTCTCAAAGGTCCAGGGGCTGGACGTCCACGAGCACGGGGTGGTCCAGGGGCTGGTCCCAGGGCTTGCAGACAGCTGGCTCCTCCCTGGGTCCTCAGTGGTCCTCCCCCTGTTGGCGGCCGTGTCCTCACCTCCGTTTTTGTCTCCCAATCTTCCTGTCAGGTTGGGTGTGTCTACCCACACGGCTTCACACAGATTGTTCATGTCTTTAAGGCCCTGTCTCCAAATGCAATCATAGTCTGAGGTCCTGAGGTGGGGCTTCAGCACGTGAATTCGGGGGTGGTTGTCGTTCGGTCACTAAGGCGTCGAACTCTTTGCGACTCTGTGGACCGCAGCCCAGCAGGCCTCCCTCTCCCCCGGAGTTTGCTCGAGTTCACATCCATCTGGTCACTGAGGCCATCCCAGCGACTCATCCTTGGGGGATGTGATGCGGGTAGCAAGCTGTGAGGATTCACCATCGCAGAGCATAGCCTCGTCTGGGGTCTTCACACATCGTGTCCGTGACCCTCTCAGCCCGCGCCCCCGGGAATGGGGAGGCCAGGGCTTGGAGCGGCCTGGGTGGGCCCTTGGCTGGGGCGCGGCTTTCCCGAGCTTGCCCTGTCCACTCCCAGGGCAGGTGTGCGTCGTTTCCAAGGGCGGTTTCCACACCCTCGAGCCAGCAGGCACAGCCCGGCCTTAGCACACGTGGGGCACGCAGCAGTGCCCTGCACGTCCTGGACGGGGAAACTGAGTCACAGGGAAGCCGTCACGGCAGCAGGGGGCTGGGGTGCACCCGGGCCGGGCCCCGCCCCTGGACAGGCCGCGCCCTGGGCGGCGAGGGTGGACATGCCTGCCTGTGCCTCCCGCGCTCCTGGCCGCCCGGCCCTGGGTCGGGGGAGAGGAGGTGGGCCTGGCCTGAGCAAGGGAAGGGTCCCGGCCCCGCCTGCAGCCCCACCCCGGCCCTGTCCCCCGAGCCACCTCCCACGCCTGCAGCCAGGCCGGGCTGGGCGGCGAAACCATTCCTAAAAAGGGATCTGGCTGCGGAGGCCCGGGCTATTTTTAGACAATTGTGTTGAAAAATTCCCAAAGTACAAGCAGCATCATGCACTTTCTTCTTCAGGAGGAGAACAGAGAGGGAGCAAGTGGATGCCCCGCCCCGGGGAGGGTCCCCGCAGCGAGGCCCAAGATCACCCCAAGTTACATGTGAGGAGACAGGCCATGTGACCCTGTCCTCATCCTCAGTCTTTACTTTAAAAAAAAAAAGCTTAACATTTTTTTCTATTCCTTTAAAAAACATAGTTTATTGGGATATAGGTGATTCCCAGTTAGGGTTAGTTTCAGGCCCACCAAAGTGACTCAGTCATACGTATACCTGGGTGTCTGTTCCTCAGATCGCTTTCCAGCATCAGCCGCTGCAGAGCACTGAGTAGGGTTCCCTGTGCTGCACAGTAGGTCCTTATTAGTTTTCTATCTTATATGTAATGATGTGCATGTGGGGCTTCCCTGGTGGCTCAGCAAGAATCTGCCTGTGGTGCAGGAGACGTGAGTTGGATCCCTGGGTCGGGAAGATCCCCTGGAGAAGGAAGTGGCTGCCCACTCCAGTGTTCTTACCTGGAGAGGCCCGTGGACAGAGGAGCCTGGCGGGCGACAGTCCACGGGGTCACAATAGAGCTGGACGTGACTTAGTGACTGAACAGCAAGCAGTGAGTCTCTGTCACCCTCATCTCCCGAGTCACCCCTCTCCTGCCCCCACCCTGCTTTCCCCACTGGTAACCGCAAATGTATTTTTTTACATCTGTGACTCTTATTCCTGTTTTTTTTTTTTTTAAACTCTTAAAATGATACAAATGGACTTACTTATAAAACAAAAGCAGACGCACAGACTTAGAGAATACATTTCTGGCGGCCAGAGGGGAAGGACGGCAGGAAGGGGCAGCTGGGGAGTCCGGGAGGGACATGGACACACCGCTGTATTTAAAATGGGTGACCAGCGATGACCCACTGTAGGACACAGGGAATCTGCTCAAGGCTCTGTGACAGGCTGGACGGGAGGGCAGCTTGGGGGAGAAAGGATATGTGTATACGTGCAGCTGAGTCCTGTCCCTGTTCACCTGAAACTGTCACAGCATTGTTAATCACCTGTACTCCCACGTAAGCTAAAAAAACCCAGCTTTGTTGGGAGTATAATTGACACACAATAAGCCGCAGTAATTAAATACTTCAGATTGTTGCGGCTGATGAGGCCAGCACCACAGTTCAGACAGTGAGCATGCCAGCCCTCAGACCCCCGGCCCTCTCTGCAAGCCCCCGCAACCACGCATCTGCTTTCTGTAACTGACTTGTTCGCATTTTCTAGTACTTTCTGTAACTGGAACCCCGTGGTCTGCTCTCTTTTTGTGACTGGCTTCATCATCATTCTGTTGGATCACAGCCATGCTGTCGTGTGTACCAACTGCCCATCCCTTTTCATTTCTCCGACTGTTTCATCACATGGTTCGGACTGCGGCTTGTTTCTCCGTCCGTCGGTGGATGGGTACTTGAGCTGTCTCCGGTTTGGGGCTGTTATGAATAAAGCATCTCTGGACATTCATGGACAAGCCTTTGTGTGGGCAGATATTTCCTTTATGGTAAACACACAAGCGGGGGATTTCTATGTTTAACTTTCAGAGAAACTGCCAAACCGTTCTCCAAGTGGCTGCACTGCTTTCCTTTCCCACCAGCAATACCCAAGGGCTCCAGTTCCTCCACTTTGGAGCCAACACTTACTCTCATCTGTCTTCTGGATTACAGACGCCCTGCGGGTGTGAAGTGGTATCTTGCGGTGATTTTTATTTGTGTTTCCCTCATGACTAAGGATGTTGAACATCTTTCCATGTGCTTGTTTGCCCAGACCACATGTCTTCCTTAAATAAGCGTTTAATTTGGGGATAGTTTTAGATTCACTAAAAAGTGGCAAAGATAACATGCTCCTGTACTCCTCACCCAGTTTCCCCCTAATAGTAACCCCTCACATCCCCTGGGTGACCGTCACACCTGGGGAGCCAGCACTGCTGTATTGCCATTAGCTAATCTCTGACTTTATAAGCCCCTGACGCGCCGTTCCTGTACCAGGCTCCCGTCTTGTCTCCAGTTTTATGCAGAGGTCACTGACCCATCCCACCGATGTGCCTCTCCTGTACCAGGCTCCTGTCTTGGAACCAACACTGTGTTAAACTCTCCTCTTTCCAGAGGTTTGGGTCAGTTTCTCTGACTTCCCTTGTTTTCCATGCTTTTGACAGCTTTGAGGAGTATTGTCAGGTATTTTGCCGAAAGCTCTTCCACTTGGGTTTCTCTGATGTTTTCTCGTGACTGGGGTGCTGGGTTTTGGGACGAAGGGCCTTCTCCTCCCTTCCTGTCGGGTTGACGCTGGCCACGTCACCAACCACTGGGGATGCTGACCGGACCACCAGGCCAAGGCCCCGCTTGGCGGGTTGCCCCCCACCGTTGTTACTGTTCCTCTTTCCAGACTCCGCTCTTTGGAAAGGAGCTGCTGGGCCCAGCCAGCACTCGGGAGTCAGCTCCCTAAGCCTCACTTAGATCCGTGAGTCTTCTGTGCCAGGCCCTTCCCACGAACGCGCCTTTAACCCTCAGCTCCACCTCGATCCCTCTGGGAGAGGCTCCAGTTGCCCCTAAACTCAGCGACACTCAGAGTTTCAAAGGGTGGCTCATTCAAGCCCTTTCTCACCCTTTTATCAGATGAGGAGAGTGAGGCCCATAGGGAGAGGTGACTCACTCACCACAGCAGTGGTCTTGGGGCCCTGGGCCAGGGCAGAGGTCTAGAAGGGTGCCCTGGTCCAGAGTAGGCAGCTGCTGGTGGATGAGCTGGGGATGTGAGGGTTGACGGATGCAGACCTGCCTGTGATGCAGCTTCTCTGCGAGCAGTGAAGCGTCATCGGGACACGCATGCCTCCAGGTGCCTGCCCCCCACCCCCCAGGAGTCTGTGTGCCCCACACTGGCCATACAGCAGAAAGGCTGGCTCCAACAGCCCTCCAAGTGGTCGGGGCCCCACAGTGAGCAGACACAGTCACAGCCTACCATGTGAGTATAAACCGGGAGGTTCACACATATCAAGGGCATCAAACATGTTAATGGCTTTGCTCTGGTTCCCTCAGGAGGCCATGGAATTGGCCTCAGGATCGTGGAATTGGATCCTGGATGGAATACAGGTTATGCTCTTTCAAGAGTCCCTTTACTACCCCGAGTCTCAGTTTTCTGATTTATAAAGTGAGAGTGGATTTGAGCAATGCTTCTTTTGGTGAAATGGGTGGTGTTAAAGTCTGGATCAACCCACAATCAGGGCGGATTGGTCAGCAGAATCGTACAGGTGCCGTCCATGTGCCCAGCAGCCCCGAGCCCTGCAGGCGTACCTAGGACCGAACCTCCATCTAGTTCTGTGTCCAGACGCCTCTGAGGATTTTGTTCCCTCATCAGACCAAGGGCGAGGGGTGGGAAGCTGAATTCTGCTGTTGGAATCCTGCTGCATCCGCTCTCGTAGTCGCTCATGGGAGACGCCGGAGCATGGGGCCGGCCCATCCAGACTGGGCACCTGCTTTGGCCCCCGCTTGCTGATGGTCTGCTTCTTGTCACTCAGCGTCACCACCTCACAGAGGGGTCCCCTGGCCACCCGATAATACAACCACCCATCCATTGCTTAGAAGTTGCTCCCAGCGGTGCCATCTACCCGGTAATTATTTCATTTATTAACCCCTCTGTTTGCTGTCTGTCTCCCTAATTCCCACCTAGACTGTGAAACCCCAAGTCCACAGCAAGTGCCCCAAATTCGGTAGCTAATAAAGGAAGCCACTCCTGGGACTCAGATCCACAGCAGGCAGGGCGCCCAGGAACCTGGGGAATCTGGGCGGGGGTCTGCCTCCCCGGCAGCTGCACCCTCCTGGGAGCTGCTGGGTCAGTAGAGCTGCGGTGAAGCTCTGTCTGGAATGCCCTCCTTCTGGCTGCAGCTTTGGGGTGTGGGCTGGGGGTGGCCAGGCTTGGCTCTGGCTGGAGAGGAGAAAGAAACCCACTGGTGGCGACAGGCATGTTAAAGGGCACGACCTATGGGGCACACACGCCGGCCGAGAGCCGGGCTTCTTTTGCACACACCCAAGATCTTTGCAGTGACCTTGTCCTGCCCATTTGAGAAAACTGAGACTCAGAACTAGGGACTCCCTCCCCCCAAGGTCCTTCTGAGAGTGGGCGTCTAGGCCCAGATTCCAAACCCGGCGCCGAGGCCATGGACACGGGCCTGCCTCGGGCAGCTGCAGACGCGGGCTCCGCGCCTCGCTGCTGGGCCTCCCGGTCTCGGGCTCCAGAGGAGGCAGAGGCGGGGCTGTCAGCGACGGCTCTGGGGATGGCCCTGTGGGCAGGGGGCCCAGCCCGAGCTGCTGCCCTCCTCACATGGAGAGGGGAAGCCCCATGGCTTCCTCTGGCTGCAGACAGTCCTGTGTGGAGGAGGGGAGCCCCCGACCCTCAACCCGGCGGGGCAGGCTAGAGGACCACGAGGACCAGAGCAGCAGGAAGGTAGGGGAAGGGGGCGAGGCCGGCTGGGGCCAGGCCGCAAGGCCTCTGGGGCACCGAGCCTGGTTTCAGGCGAGGAGGACGGGGAGGTCATGGTGGGGCTCGAGAGGGCAGAGGTGGGTCCACGCCTCGTCCTGAAGAGGACACTCAGGGGGCGTCCCTGGTGGTCCAGCGGTCAGGACTGCACACTCCCAGTGCGGGCGTCCAGGTTGAGTCCCTGGTCAGGAAACTAGACCCCGCATGCTGCAATCAAAAGCCAGAATTCGACAACTGAAAGACCCCACGTGCAGCAGGAGCAAGCCCACTACTGCGACTCAGACCTGCAGACAAGCCAGAGAAAAGGAAACAGGACACTCAGGGCTGCCGGAGGGCTTCCCCTGTGGCCCAGCTGGTAAAGAATCCGCCTGCAGCGCGGGAGACCTGGGTTCCATCCCTGGCTTGGGGAGATCCCCTAGAGAAGGGAAAGGCTACCCACACTGGTATTCTGGCCTGGAGAACTCCATGGCCTGTATAGTCCGTGGGGTCTAAGAGTTGGACATGACTGAGCAACTTTCGCTTTTAGGGCTGTGAGCCACTGGATCGCAGGGCTCGAGGTAGAGGCAGGGAACGGCTGCAGCGAGTGGGGGCTGGGTCATGGAGAGAGGTAGAGAGACCTGAGATGGGATTTGCGTAGAAATGACAGGATTTACTGAACAGTGGAATGCAGAGTGGGTGGATGGGGTTAAGGACTAGGAATGAGAGTCTGGTGATAATCCCCTGTGCTTCTCAGGCCCCATTCAGGCACAAGTGACGGAAATATACACTGCTGGCTCTAAGCGAAACAGAACGTATTGGTCCCTGGGATGGAAAGGTCTGGGGCTTTAGTTCTCCAGCGATGACCCAGGACCTTGTCTCTCTACCATCCCATGGTCAGCTTCCAAGCTGGCATCATTCCCAGGCAGGCCATCCCATGCTGCCAAATGGCCACCAGCTGGCCCAAGCTGGCATCTCAACAGGATGTCGAACCCAACAGAAAAAGAAGCTTTTTCCTAATGTTTCCATAACACAAGTCCTAGAGGGGCCTTCCACTGGCCAAGCTTGGACCATACATCCAAACCCAAACCATCATTAAGTTTGAAGGCTGTACAGTTCTGGATGAGAAGACTGGACCTCTGAGTTCACCCTTGAGCCATGTGGATGGAGACTGGGCTCTCCTGGGAGTTGGGACGCTCTGGAGTGGAGATGCTGGACAGGCAGACAGAAGCCATCAGCACGGGCTGGCACTCACAGGGTTTTCCAAGGTAAAGTCCTGGCACAGAGCTGGCCTGGGAGAGAGTGGCTGTTATAACCTGGACTGTTATCCTCGGGGGGCCCTGGCCTCCTGCCTCCTCAGTCCTGATCTGGGTGGCTCTCCCGCCACAGTCCTGCATAGCATCTCAGGCCGGGTGCTCATCCTCAGCCAGGGCTGTCCGCTGCCCACCGGGCATGCCCTTTCTCACCAGTGCCTCACACTGCAAGGCCCATGACTGTGCCCACCCATGGGAGGCTGCCTGCAGGGACAGTGCTGACATTAGGGTGCCTACCTGCCCTGCCCACAGGGAGCTTTTGCCTGCAGTCTCTCCACAGACATCAGCTGCACCCTCACCGGCCTGCTCAGTGAGTCAGGGAGGTCATGCCCAGCTTAGGCAGGGGGTCTCAAGGCTTCAGAGTACCCGCCGGCAAAGTGGGGCCATCACATACTTGCTCAGCCAACCAGCTCCGGGGGCTCAGGGAGGCCTGCTCAACTTCTCTCTGGTTCTTGGTCTCTAGTCTTTACTATCCAATCTGTTGGTTGGCACCTTCAGCTTCCGGTTTGGCTCCAACCCCCTCATACACCCTCTCCTCACGGTGGCAGGAGGGCTGCTGCCCTTCCAGCCTCACAACTCAGGAGAGGGACAGCCTTTCCTTGCAGCTAACTGGACCACTCCAGGTCACATGCTCATTCCCGATCCTCTGTTGGAGAGGACAGCTAGATGTTGACTGGCCAGGCCTGAGTCACATGCTCCAATTCCAGGCAACACAGGAAAGGAGAATTCCCCCACTAATATCAGGGCGGGACCTCCTGGCTCCAAGGGCTGACCTGTGCAGGGCGGCCCCCAGGCACCGAAATTCTATGGACTGCGTCTTAACCTCTCTGGTCTGTGGGTTTTCATGAATAACACAAGCCATGGGTCCATTTAAAAATCATTTTATTATTAACATCATCTTTCCACTTAGCCAAGTGTCTGTCCTGTATAAGGAATGTCGGTAAATATTCCATTTGAAGCTTCTTTGTACATATTTCCATCGATAAATAAACTCTGAATTCACATAAAAAAGTTAAACTTAAATAACTCATATTTCCTTCTCTTGTAACAGGCATATATTGGCAAAATATAAATATTCTTGGACTCAGGCTTTGTTCTAAGTGAGGACAGTAATTTATCACATGGTACAATTATTGACAACAAAACCAAGAAATTATCAGCTGGTGTCCTGGCTTGGACTAGTTACTGAGGTGGGAAACAGAAAATTCACATTTGGTTTCTGGGCCAAGGACAGGGCGGGAGTGGTGATGGGGCGAGAGAATAGTTTTCTTTACAGCTCTGATAAAAATAATCTGTTCTGCCACTGAATTTTAACTTTGAATATATTCTTCTACATTTGCGGATTAATTCCATAATCATGTTACTTAAAACTCGGATGTCAACTAACAAAACATGGCACGTAATCCATTTTGAACCACGTCAGTCGATTCGAAAACTATCATCAGGCTGGCGGGACGGCAACGAAAATGCACATGGAGGGCGGTGACTGGGGGTCGGCTGGGTGAGCGGACGGCGGTGGGCGCACACTCGCCCGGGCCTTCAGAGCGCGCGGGGGACGACGGGGAAGGGCTCGCCCGGGCCTTCAGAGCGCGCGGGGGACGACGGGGAAGGGCACGCC